>JAULUF010000029.1:10000-47500 GCA_031834385.1 Semotilus atromaculatus
ACCAGAACTACTTAGCAACCAAACATAACACCTTAGCAACAGTACTAAAACACCTTAGAAACAACATATAACCACCCTAGCAACCACCCAGACCACCCTAGCAACCACCCTAACCACCCTAGCAACCACCCATAACTACTTAGCAACCAATCACAATACCTTAGCAACAGCATATAAACAACTTGGAAACAACATATAACCACCTTAGGAACCACCAGGAACACCCTAGCAACCAACCAGACCACCCTAGCAACGGCAAAACTCCACCCCTAGCAACGGCAAAACTCCACCCCTCGCAACGGCAAAACTCCACCCCTCGCAACGGCAAAACTCCACCCCTAGCAACGGCAAAACTCCACCCCTAGCAACGGCAAAACTCCACCCCTAGCAACGGCAAAACTCCACCCCTAGCAACGGCAAAACTCCACCCCTAGCAACGGCAAAACTCCACCCCTAGCAACGGCAAAACTCCACCCCTAGCAACGGCAAAACTCTACCCCTAGGATCGTCGATCGACGATCCATAGTAATGGACCCTATATCCTAACCCTAACCCTAACCCTAACCCTAACCCTAACCCTAACCCTAACCCTAACCCTAACCCTAACCCTAACTCTAACCCTAACCCTAACCCTAACCTAGCAACCAACCAGACCACCCTAGCAACGGCAAAACTCCACCCCTAGCAACGGCAAAACTCCACCCCTCGCAACGGCAAAACTCCACCCCTCGCAACGGCAAAACTCCACCCCTAGCAACGGCAAAACTCCACCCCTAGCAACGGCAAAACTCCACCCCTAGCAACGGCAAAACTCCACCCCTAGCAACGGCAAAACTCCACCCCTAGCAACGGCAAAACTCCACCCCTAGCAACGGCAAAACTCCACCCCTAGCAACGGCAAAACTCTACCCCTAGGATCGTCGATCGACGATCCATAGTAATGGACCCTATATCCTAACCCTAACCCTAACCCTAACCCTAACCCTAACCCAACCAGAAATACTTAGCAACCAAACATAACACCTTAGCAACAGTACTCAAACACCTTAGGAACAACATATAACCACCTTAACAACCACCCAGACCACCCTAGCAACCACCCAGACCACCCTAGCAACCACCCTAACTACTTAGCAACCAACTACAATACCTTAGCAACAGTACTCAAACACCTTAGAAACAACATCTAACCACCCTAGCAACCACCCAGACCACCCTAGCAACCAACCAGACCACCCTAGCAACCACCCTAACTACTTAGCAACCAATCACAATACCTTAGCAACAGAAGTCAAACACCTTAGAAACAACATATAACCACCTTAGGAACCACCCACACCACCCTAGCAACCACCCAGACCACCCTAGCAACCAACCAGAAATACTTAGCAACCAAACATAACACCTTAGCAACAGTACTCAAACACCTTAGGAACAACATATAACCACCTTAACAACCACCCAGACCACCCTAGCAACCACCCAGACCACCCTAGCAACCACCCTAACTACTTAGCAACCAACTACAATACCTTAGCAACAGTACTCAAACACCTTAGAAACAACATCTAACCACCCTAGCAACCACCCAGACCAGCCTAGCAACCAACCAGAAATACTTAGCAACCAACTACAATACCTTAGCAACAGCAGTCAAACACCTTAGAAACAACATATAGCCACCTTAGGAACCACCCAGACCACCCTAGCAACCACCCAGACCACCCTAGCAACCAACCAGAACTACTTAGCAACCAAACATAACACCTTAGCAACAGTACTAAAACACCTTAGAAACAACATATAACCACCCTAGCAACCACCCAGACCACCCTAGCAACCACCCAGACCACCCTAGCAACCAACCAGAACTACTTAGCAACCAAACATAACACCTTAGCAACAGTACTAAAACACCTTAGAAACAACATATAACCACCCTAGCAACCACCCAGACCACCCTAGCAACCACCCTAACCACCCTAGCAACCACCCATAACTACTTAGCAACCAATCACAATACCTTAGCAACAGCATATAAACAACTTGGAAACAACATATAACCACCTTAGGAACCACCAGGAACACCCTAGCAACCAACCAGACCACCCTAGCAACGGCAAAACTCCACCCCTAGCAACGGCAAAACTCCACCCCTCGCAACGGCAAAACTCCACCCCTCGCAACGGCAAAACTCCACCCCTAGCAACGGCAAAACTCCACCCCTAGCAACGGCAAAACTCCACCCCTAGCAACGGCAAAACTCCACCCCTAGCAACGGCAAAACTCCACCCCTAGCAACGGCAAAACTCCACCCCTAGCAACGGCAAAACTCCACCCCTAGCAACGGCAAAACTCTACCCCTAGGATCGTCGATCGACGATCCATAGTAATGGACCCTATATCCTAACCCTAACCCTAACCCTAACCCTAACCCTAACCCTAACCCTAACCCTAACCCTAACCCTAACCCTAACCCCTGGGACTCTACCCCTGGGACTCTACCCCTGGGACTCTACCCCTGGGACTCTACCCCTGGGACTCTACCCCTGGGACTCTACCCCTGGGACTCTACCCCTGGGACTCTACCCCTGGGACTCTACCCCTGGGACTCTACCCCTGGGACTCTACCCCTGGGACTCTACCCCTGGGACTCTACCCCTGGGACTCTACCCCTGGGACTCTACCCCTGGGACTCTACCCCTGGGACTCTACCCCTGGGACTCTACCCCTGGGACTCTACCCCTGGGACTCTACCCCTGGGACTCTACCCCTGGGACTCTACCCCTGGGACTCTACCCCTGGGACTCTACCCCTGGGACTCTACCCCTGGGACTCTACCCCTGGGACTCTACCCCTGGGACTCTACCCCTGGGACTCTACCCCTGGGACTCTACCCCTGGGACTCTACCCCTGGGACTCTACCCCTGGGACTCTACCCCTGGGACTCTACCCCTGGGACTCTACCCCTGGGACTCTACCCCTGGGACTCTACCCCTGGGACTCTACCCCTGGGACTCTACCCCTGGGACTCTACCCCTGGGACTCTACCCCTGGGACTCTACCCCTGGGACTCTACCCCTGGGACTCTACCCCTGGGACTCTACCCCTGGGACTCTACCCCTGGGACTCTACCCCTGGGACTCTACCCCTGGGACTCTACCCCTGGGACTCTACCCCTGGGACTCTACCCCTGGGACTCTACCCCTGGGACTCTACCCCTGGGACTCTACCCCTGGGACTCTACCCCTGGGACTCTACCCCTGGGACTCTACCCCTGGGACTCTACCCCTGGGACTCTACCCCTGGGACTCTACCCCTGGGACTCTACCCCTGGGACTCTACCCCTGGGACTCTACCCCTGGGACTCTACCCCTGGGACTCTACCCCTGGGACTCTACCCCTGGGACTCTACCCCTGGGACTCTACCCCTGGGACTCTACCCCTGGGACTCTACCCCTGGGACTCTACCCCTGGGACTCTACCCCTGGGACTCTACCCCTGGGACTCTACCCCTGGGACTCTACCCCTGGGACTCTACCCCTGGGACTCTACCCCTGGGACTCTACCCCTGGGACTCTACCCCTGGGACTCTACCCCTGGGACTCTACCCCTGGGACTCTACCCCTGGGACTCTACCCCTGGGACTCTACCCCTGGGACTCTACCCCTGGGACTCTACCCCTGGGACTCTACCCCTGGGACTCTACCCCTGGGACTCTACCCCTGGGACTCTACCCCTGGGACTCTACCCCTGGGACTCTACCCCTGGGACTCTACCCCTGGGACTCTACCCCTGGGACTCTACCCCTGGGACTCTACCCCTGGGACTCTACCCCTGGGACTCTACCCCTGGGACTCTACCCCTGGGACTCTACCCCTGGGACTCTACCCCTGGGACTCTACCCCTGGGACTCTACCCCTGGGACTCTACCCCTGGGACTCTACCCCTGGGACTCTACCCCTGGGACTCTACCCCTGGGACTCTACCCCTGGGACTCTACCCCTGGGACTCTACCCCTGGGACTCTACCCCTGGGACTCTACCCCTGGGACTCTACCCCTGGGACTCTACCCCTGGGACTCTACCCCTGGGACTCTACCCCTGGGACTCTACCCCTGGGACTCTACCCCTGGGACTCTACCCCTGGGACTCTACCCCTGGGACTCTACCCCTGGGACTCTACCCCTGGGACTCTACCCCTGGGACTCTACCCCTGGGACTCTACCCCTGGGACTCTACCCCTGGGACTCTACCCCTGGGACTCTACCCCTGGGACTCTACCCCTGGGACTCTACCCCTGGGACTCTACCCCTGGGACTCTACCCCTGGGACTCTACCCCTGGGACTCTACCCCTGGGACTCTACCCCTGGGACTCTACCCCTGGGACTCTACCCCTGGGACTCTACCCCTGGGACTCTACCCCTGGGACTCTACCCCTGGGACTCTACCCCTGGGACTCTACCCCTGGGACTCTACCCCTGGGACTCTACCCCTGGGACTCTACCCCTGGGACTCTACCCCTGGGACTCTACCCCTGGGACTCTACCCCTGGGACTCTACCCCTGGGACTCTACCCCTGGGACTCTACCCCTGGGACTCTACCCCTGGGACTCTACCCCTGGGACTCTACCCCTGGGACTCTACCCCTGGGACTCTACCCCTGGGACTCTACCCCTGGGACTCTACCCCTGGGACTCTACCCCTGGGACTCTACCCCTGGGACTCTACCCCTGGGACTCTACCCCTGGGACTCTACCCCTGGGACTCTACCCCTGGGACTCTACCCCTGGGACTCTACCCCTGGGACTCTACCCCTGGGACTCTACCCCTGGGACTCTACCCCTTATTTTTCTCAAAACAAACTCTTAAACACTTTCACAAGAAAAGAAAAATACATTTCAGTGAACAGCATAAACACAAAACATTCATATCTAAACAAAAGGAGCATGAAGTTACAACATGGCAGAAAACCCTAGCAAGATCATAATGATGTAACAAGATCTAAGTTAAGGTTTAAAATACAGAGGGACAAAACAAAAGCACAACATTTTTTAAAGGCATAATACCATCAGTGCAAATAAACAATAAGACAAAAAGGGTCATAATTCAAAAGAACATAAACCTGACAAGAACTTTAAAGTCTTTAAAAAAAAAAAAGAATGGACCATAACCCAAGTAAAAAAAAAACTTTTAAATAAAATAATGAACAAAGTGTAAACACAAGACAAGTTTACAATGTCAAAACAATACTTTAATAATGGCAAAAAGACAGACAATACAAGAAATAAGTGAAAAGTAAAAGGTATATTTAAAACAAAAAACATTAAAAGCATAAAATAAGACCTAAAAGTACCATAAACTCAAAGACAGACAAAAAGGGTTATCAAATAAAAATTCAAAAGAGGAATAAAAAAAGGGACAAAGACAAACTAGATGGAACAAGAGGCGTAGCTATAAATACGAAAAGCTAATTAATACCATTTGAAATACATTTTTAAACCCTTAAGAGAAAAAAATATTTTGTCTTTGTGAGAGGGAGGTTCCCTTATATATTTGAGCTTAAGTGACTTCTGCACCTGCAGTTGATGGACTGTTGGGGTTGAAAGCCAACCCTGGACAAGTCCCACCCACCCAAGTCAAACACAAGTCCAACGGTTGAACGCTTAAAAAGAAAAAGAAAGAGAAGAAAATTATCCACATTTCCAGGGGGAGAAAAAAAAATCAAACAGGCTAAATGAAATAGCAGCATCAGGCACAAATGGGCACAAGAGCATAGAGAGGAAGACAGAAAAAAAAACGGCAAAAAAAAAACAAAGCAAAAAATAAAGGACATAGTAAGTCAGCTACTAATCCTAACATACAGAAGGCAGTCAGAGAATGAAACCAAGTGCATAAATATACGCAATGCACAAAAAGTAAAGACAAAACATTTTATGCAGTACATTTCAATACAAAATCGAACCGTTTTAGAAAAATAGGAGGGAGCATAAAATGGTCAATTGGACAGGGACATAGAACAGAGTAATGCCTAATAAGACAATGAGCATAAATGAAAGATGTACAAAAGACATTTAATCATAAACAAAAAAACTAAAACCAATAGGCTTAGAAAAAAAAATGCTGACAAGAGCAGTCATAAATACAAATGCAAAGACAAGAGATATAAATAAAATAAATACAAAGATGCGAAAATGCACACATACAAAAAGGCCATTGTGACAATAGACAGACAAACACGTCTTCAATTGGATACATGAGATGAAATGAAGGCATAAATTCAAAAGCAGCAATTTCAGGACTATGGTGTTGTACAAAGCAGTGACTGCTTGCTGAGAAGGAACATGGCTTTCTTGTACAAGTACACGAACCCTCTCAACAGTAACATTTGTTTAAGAAGTTGGAGATATGTTGAATTTCAGCCCATAAAAATGCAAGCTCTAAAAATACAATGCACTAAAATGCAAGCACGGTTAATGCAATGCTTTTTTTTTTTTTTACAATTAGTGTAATTAAGCCAGCTTTTTTGTTTCAAACACATTTGTCAATCATTTTCTTCTATACATGCATAAGGGAATACAACAGGCAATGTAATCAATAAATAAAATATAAAAAAATAAGTCAATTGATATAGTAGGGCTGTGAAACAATAAATCGTGATTAATCACATCCACAATAAAAGTTTGTGGCAGCTACTGCCGGAAGTCAGTTTTGGGACTCTGAAACAACCAGACAGCTGAAAAACAGAGTGAGGTGCAAAAGGACAGGTTTACTAGAACGTTAAATGCAGAGAAGAACGCATTAACAAAAAAAGAATAAAGTCCCTCGTCTCCACACAAGGAGGACTTCAGAAGCCATGTAGAGGATCCCACATCACAGCTAATACTCCATTTAAGTGCATTGTGGGAGGTTGGTCATGAGAAACACTTATAACAGACAAGCATTTAAACAGCAAATTGCAAAATATAAATTGATAATGTTGGCAAAATAGGCAAGTCAACACATTGACATTAACAAGCGGTCATCAGTGAACATATCATCCTTTGAGTTCTTTAGGGTGCACATTGATAAATGGATCTCACCTGAATTTCACTGTTCACAACATTTGGTGTGTCCCCATGTATCTGAAATCTGACTCGCTTGAGTGCACATGCCTTTCCTATCCCTAAACAACTCCGGCAAAAACACTAATCACAAGACAGATCAAAACACATGCAGTACCCATTCCAATCAAGGTTGTGTGAGGATTTCACTGGAACAAAATTATCAAATTAAGTAAATTAATTAAAACAACAGAGCTTATTTGGAACACAGGTGTTTAAATTTCACAGGACATGTTGTAAAAATGGATCGTTGGACATAAAAAGGACCACATGAATGATCCGATCTCAGTGATAGAGTTCACATCAGACCTATATAGAGCTCAGATCTACAGAGAAAACGGAACAGTTACCATGATACACCAAATTAAATAAATAACAATAATAATAATTCCAAAATCTGTGTGAAAGCCGATAAAGCAAAATATACGAACACTCTTAAAGACCGGTAAAACACTGGAATAGGCCTGCTGCTAAAAGAGACTGTAAAAGACCCATCACACATTAAATCACAATCTGCATAACCTATTTGGAATGTTTACAAGAGCAGTACAAAAAAAGGATTTGAACATAAAGGATAAAAGAAAGAAATCACAATACAAGCATTACATTACCACATTAATATGATCAAAGAGGCATAAAATGAACACATTTCTCTTCTACACTTTTTTTTTCCTTTAATAAGATTCCAAGGACTTAAACTGGGTGACAATTTTAAGATGTGCCACTTTAATTTGCTGTACATAACTTGCATCAAAACATTTACCAACTTTGTTTTTACTGTGTTAAGTTTGCACAATTTCCAGGACAACATTAGCTAGGATGCCAAAATGGCTCTTTAGTTCGATTAACCATACACACAACAATGCTCTTAAAACACTGCATTCAGTATATATTACATTTAACCCATTCTGATTCACTGTACAAAACTAACTTTATGTATTTGAATTAAAACATTTAAAATATTAAACAGAAATTACATTTATGACAATCAATAAAATATGTGCTCCTAAATGCCGGTTACAAAATGGTGGCTGTATTAAAGTGCACAAAGATGAAGGTTACTTCAGGAGATTTTTAATAGAATAAGCAACAGAAGAATCCACGAGGAGAAACACCACACATCAACAATAACTTAAATTTAAAGCAAGCCAATGACCAGGGAGAAACAGAGGACTTAAATACACAGATAACAGATCAGGGAAACAAGACACAGCTGGGGTAAATCACTCAACAACAGTAACCATAGCAACAAACAGAGAGAGAGAGAGAGAGAGAGAAAATGGAGAACTGGCTAGTTCATTTGGTTCAGTTATGTTGTGTTAATGAAGACGGTTAAACTGGGGAAAAGGAGTAAGAAAACAATGATCATGAAAAGTCCAAAAACAAACAGACATGTAACAATGCCTACTGGGCAAACTATTAAATGGTTAAATATTAAGAACAAATAAGTTCCTAATTTCAATGTTCAAATACTTAAGTGAAATGCACAAATCAAAAGGACTCAAATGTTTATGCTTAAAATAAAACAAGTCCCTTTACATAAACACCACGCGAGCTCTGTGTGGGATATAGCTGAATGTTACTCACCCTTTTCCAGTGACAATGAAAAAGCAATTAACCAATTCCTCAGATTCACACATCGTTGGTGTATAAAACAAGCCACAATTAGACTAACAGGAAAAATAAACAAATAAACAAGTTTAGACTATAGAAACACAAGAACTCCTCACTTCCATGTCACAATCAAACCTCATTAATGAAACAACTCTTGATTGGGTCATTAATGTAAGTAGTGATGGGACGGTTGATACCGGGACTCTGATGCTCCAACGCGGTTTTCAAAGCACTATTGCATTACACACTGTACCGATGCTTGTCTCGACATGACAATACCACGTGATTGATGACGTTTGAAGCTTCGGACGGTCCCAAATAGAGGTCTCTGCAGACGGTAATAGGAGTTACCAGATCAGGGGGCGAAGCCATAAACAGAGGGGCGTTTTCAACCGCGTTACCTGATTTGCCCACGTCACAGTGTGGGTAGGTCTTAGGGGTGGGGTCGGGAGAAGGGCATCATTTTCATTGCATGATTTATAAACACCCACCAGTGTGAAAACACCCACAAATTTAGTTCCGCAGAGACCTCCTACTCGATAGTCGGGACAGCTGGTTTGAAAAAAAAATGTCATCTGATGCATAAAAAGGGACATGATTATCGAGGAAGGGTTATTTAAAGGATTTAACACTACACATCCCTATAACAAATTATATATATTTTAAATAGAACACCCAAAATATTTTTCTCAATTCATTTATGATCACATACTTGTATATTTTATATTGTTCAATATGTGAATCTGTTGACCATGGCTACACATGACACAAGTTGTGGCCTCATTGGCACAAATTCATTTCGATGAGATTAGATAGAACTGTATTGATCCCACTTTTGTATGTCACAGATTTATGAAGCTTTGTTTGGTCACATGCTTTTTGTGTTCTGCGTGATTTGTTAGGTATGGTGGAGAAAACAAGTCTGACCACCAGATGTCACTAATGCTCATTGTGTTAAAGCTTCAAATAATTAACCTTTTTTCAGCACAATTTCATGAAAGACTAAAAAATGCTTTCCCATCACTACATTTAAGCTGCACTACATTAAACTTTCAAATTTTTTCTATGAAAATACAAATATACAGAAAGGGTAGAGACCTACAAGACAAATTAAGTACAAGTAAAAAAAATGAACAATAAAATAAATGTCTTACTCTCACTTCAGTTGGTCTTTCACTCTCTAGCCTACACCACAGACTGGCAGACCTGTGCAGGATCAGCCTGTCATTTATACTTATGGGCACAACCACTGACAGGAATACAAACAACCAAATAAATTTCAACAAACAACCAAATCTCAATATAATAAACTTTCTGTATATGCCCTAATCCACAAATTATTATTTAAGAGGCATGAATACATATTTCTTAATTGAAAAATTGTTACATTTTAAAACAAACAATCCCCTTCATCTTCTACACTTGGTTTCTCCCAACTTCCAACATGCACCACAGCATAGATATAAAAGTTAATTCCAGAAACTGTTCTGGTTTTTTAACTGGTTCTACCAAGCTGTCACGTTAGGTGGTTTTCTGTTTTAATTAAATTGTGCGAAGCAAAAGATGCTGTAGCAAAATTCATCTGACTGTACAAAGATATACTATTGTTTTCGAGTTGAAATTGGGAAAGATCCATAACCCATTCATGTAAAAAGGTTAGGGGTATTTATATCTACTATTTTTATATTTTTCCAACAGTCAGGCTGATGTGATGATGCAGAAGTTTACCTGAGTCTCCAGATCTTCTGCCATGTGCTCTCTCTGCCAGGATTCATATGAAAGGTAGTTTGGAACTTTCTTTTAATTACAATTTTTAGATAAATGGATGTTTGATCATGGATCAGTCTAAGTCCATAATGTGTTTTGGATGAACTAGAACACAGAAAGCATTAAAAATACACTGCTCAAAAAAATAAAGGGAACACTTAACCAACACAATGTAACTCCAAGTCAATCACACTTCTGTGAAATCAAACTCTCCACTTAGGAAGCAACACTGATTGACAATCAATTTCACATGCTGTTGGCAATTAGAAAGACAGCCCCAATAAAGGAGTGGTTCTGCAGGTGGTGACCACAGACCACTTCTCAGATCCTAAGCTTCCTGGCTGATGTTTTGATCACTTTTGAATGCTGGCAGTGCTTTCACTCTAGTGGTAGCATGAGACGGAGTCTACAACATTAGGGTTAGGGTTAGGGTTAGGGTTAGGGTTAGGGTTAGGGTTACACAACCCTAACCCTAACCTCATCCAGGACGGCACATCGATGCAAGCTGTGGCAAGAAGGTTTGCTGTCTGGCAAATTCGCCACTGGTGCCCTATGCTCTTCATAGATGAAAGCAGGTTCACATTGAGCACGTGACAGACGTGACCGAGTCTGGAGACGCGGTGGAGAACGCTCTGCTGCCTGCAACATCGTCCAGCATGACCGGTTTGGCGGTGGGTCAGTAATGGTGTGGGGTGGCATTTCTTTGGGGGGCCGCACAGCCCTCTATGTGCTCACCAGAGGTACTGCCATTAGGTACCGAGATGAGATCCTCAGACCCCTTGTGAGACCATATGCTGGTTGGCCCTGGGTTCCTCCTAATGCAAGACCATGCTAGACCTCATGTGGCTGGAGTGTGTCAGCAGTTCCTGCAAGAGGAAGGCATTGATGCTATGGACTGGCACGCCCGTTCCCCAGACCTGAGTCCAACTGAGCACATCTGGGACATCATGTCTCCCTCCATCCACCAACAGACTGTCCAGGAGACGTTGCACCACAGACTGTCCAGGAGTTGGCGGATGCTTTAGTGCAGGTCTGGGAGGAGATCCCTCAGGAGACGCCTCATCAGGAGCATGCCCAGGCGTTGTAGGTCATACAGGCACGTGGAGGCCACACACACTACTGACCCTCATTTTTACTTGTTTTAAGGACATTACATCAAAGTTGGATCAGCCTGTAGTGTGGTTTTCCACTTTAATTTTGAGTGTGACTCCAAATCAGACCTCCATGGGTTGATAAATTTGATTTCCATTGATAATTTTTGTGTGATTTTGTTGTCAGCACATTCAACTATGTAAAGAAAAAAGTATTTAATAAAATTATTTCATTCATTCAGATCTAGGATGTGTTATTTTAGTGTTCCCTTTATTTTTCTGAGCAGTGTATATTGTGTTTAGCAGCTCCTTCTATATCCTGGTCTTTTGCTGTGAGCTCATCAATGTTCAGTAGTCCTCCGACCTTACAACAACAGTGGGGGAGTTAGGGTTATTCACAGCATT
The DNA here is from genome assembly GCA_031834385.1 of Semotilus atromaculatus. Lineage (NCBI taxonomy): Eukaryota > Metazoa > Chordata > Actinopteri > Cypriniformes > Leuciscidae > Semotilus > Semotilus atromaculatus. Next base: position 21,981 of record JAULUF010000029.1, read on the forward strand.
CAAGCACTTCGCATGTGATGCTTGGGTAAAACCGACTGTAGGTCTCGCACCAATATTATGTATAAAAATAATTTAGTAGCCTATCCTCGCCTTGTTTTTGAATCAATAAATAAAATAGTATAAAATACATTTCAGAGAGAGTTTTTCTCAATCTTTTCCACTGGCTAAATAGTATTTTTAATTAATTTATATTTTTTAATGGAAACGGATAGACCTTGTTGTGCATTATTTGCACGAAACTATTTTCTCAGACAATCTGCTATTATCATGATAAGCAACTATCTCTGTAGTTAAAACATTAAAACACAGCATGCCAGAGGAAATGTGCATTGCATCCACAACAAATATTTATATTTATTAAAGATATAAAATGTTGTAACTTCTCAGTAATGATTTTGTGTAATTTAAGTGTTTAAATCCATTAATGAGAATGGCACATTTAATCTAAGTGTTTATATCAGAAGTAATACATAGTTAAAATAATTTATTTATTAAAACTTATTGTGAACATGCACTGTATTTATGATTAGGACTCATAATGAAGATTTCCAGGCACTCGTACGCACGGCTCTGAGTTTGCGTGCAGGTGCGCAAATTTTCCTGTCAAGTTTATTTTATAAATCACAACTTGTGCGTGGGAAGTGCGTACGCCTCTCTTAGTGAAACGCAGCGGCTTTAAACAAGACCCCAGATGTGTAAGTCCAGTCCTGCGGCGCTGAGAGAAGCTCCCCTGTGGTTCTCCAGTAACCCTGAAGATGAGCGGCATCCGCTGTGCAGGACCGAAGCCTGTCCCGGATAGAGCCACTGGGATACAGCCGTTTGCAGAACAGGTGGTAAATATCACATTCATAAGTGTCAATGGTCAAAAAAGGTACACAATTTTGTACACTGAATTTGAGGTTTATCAGTATATTGAAGCATTGGAGGAAATAAAGAAACAGGTTTAATTTTATTTTTTTGAACAATCACAAGTTGTTTATTCATGATGTCACACGCACCTGAACAGCAAATGCATAAACAATTTCACTCCAGATTATTCAAGAGGAAACAACACAGGCACGCAGGAATTAAGGCAAGAGGATTTTCATTGAAGAGCAACTGGACTTCCCACTAACCCTTCCCACTAACAAAACCGGTGGGATCTCACGGAGAGCAGACGCGCCCGTAGAACAGAACGCTCCTGGACGGGTTGTGGCGTATGAAGAAGAGGAACGGGTGATCGGCACAGAAGCGCTCGGGACGCATCAGACAGCGCATCATCATCACGGAACCGGTGGCCGCCGCCGCCTCCGTTCCCTCTTCGTTCACTTCCACAAACGACTTGTGCACCACCTTCGACAGCACCAGATCGTTCCCGGGGGACATTCCTGAGAAATCAGCTTTCTGCGAGTCGAACGCATCCACCATTCCCAGCCGGATCAGCAGAGAGTTCATGTTGTAGGTTTCCTCCATCTTGAATCTGGGCAGAGACACTTCGACTTCCAGAAGGTCCATCATGTCGGGTCGGGTCCACTCCATGAAGTTCTCGAAGCTCAGCGCACTCTCCAGCTGGACAAGAGAGATCACACAACACAACTCAACTCGACACAACACAACTCGACACAACTCACAACACAACTCAACTCACACAACAACTCCACACAACTCAACAGCACATCAACAACTCAACACAACTCAACTCAACTGATCAACACAACTCAACACAACAACACAACTCAACTCAACACAACAACACAACTCAACTCAACTGATCACACAACTCAACAACTCAACTCAAAACAACTCAACACAACAACTTAACTCAACACAACAACTCAACTCAACTGATCACACAACTCAACTCAACACACAACAACTCAACACAACTCAATTCAACTCAACTGATCACACAACTCAACAACTCAACACACAACAACTCGACACAACTCGACACAACACAACTCAACTCAACTGATCACACAACTCAACTCAACTGATCACACAACTCAACACAACAACTCAACTCAATTCAATTCAACTCAACTCAACACAACAACTCAACTGATCACACAACTCAACTCAACAACTCAACTGATCACATAACTCAACACAACAACTCAACTCAATTCAACTCAACTCAACGCATCACACAACTCAACTAGGGCTGAAACGATTTGTCGACAATAAAAAATCGTAGACAAATTTCTTTGTTGTCGAGTAGTCGTTTGATCTCACGTGACCTAATGTAAGGGCCTGCAATATCGCGATTTGACCGCTACGATGTAAACGCAGCATAATGAACAGGCTGCGATGTCAAGATTGCAACGCTGGAGTGTGTGTGTGTGTGTGTGTGTGTGTGTGTGTGTGTGCGGGCGCGCGCGCGCGAGAGAGAGAGAGGCGCGGGCGGCGCGATCGGATTGTGAGAGAGAGAGAGGCGCGCGGGCGGCGCGATCGAACTGTGTGTGAGAGAGAAAGAGAGAGAGAGAGGCGCGGGCGCGATCGAACTATGTGTGTGTGTGTGTGTGAGAGAGAGAGAGAGAGAGAGAGAGAGAGAGGGAGAGAGAGAGAGAGAGAGAGAGAGAGAGAGAGAGAGAGAGAGAGGGAGGGAGGGAGGGAGAGAGAGAGGGAGGGAGGGAGGGAGAGAGAGAGAGAGAGAGAGAGAGAGAGAGAGAGAGAGAGAGAGAGAGAGAGAGAGAGAGAGGCGCGGGTGGCGCGATCGAACTGTGTGTGAGAGAGAGAGAGAGAGAGAGAGAGAGAGAGAGGCGCGGGCGCGATCGAACTGTGTGTGCGTGTGTGTGTGTGTGTGTGTGTGTGTGTGTGTGTGTGTGTGTGTGTGAGTGAGAGAGAGAGAGAGAGAGAGAGAGAGAGAGGCGCGATCGAACAGTGGAAACATAAAAAACATACTCCATCATTTTGTTCATAGGACATCATTCAAACTGCGAAGTGTTTACTTGTCTACACTCGCAATAAAACACAACATTGTGCTTTTGTCACACCCTAATCTCTTGTCAAACTGTAACCTACAACTGTCACCCAACCAAACACACACACACACACACACACACACACTGTTTTAAAAGCAAAACATTTATCCAACCCCATTTCAAAACAGTCTGTGGGTTCCATCTTTTGGACATTCATCATATCGTATTGGTTTTCATTTCTTGTCCTCGGAGTCGGAGCACTAATCTGTTTATTTTTAAGTTACACATTCTACATTGATTAAAAAAGAAAATCAAATGTGTTTTTATTTTATACGGAAATCAATAATTTATGATTCAGATGAGAATAAAGTTAGGGTTAATTAAAATTAAGGAAAATTTATTGATCTGAAATATAGCAAATTAATTTTAAATTAATTCAGGTACAATTACCAAACATATCGCAAGGTCTTTTTGTAAATAAAACTATTGTCCGTGCATTACAAATAAACTGGTTCTATGCCTTTATTAATAAAACTTATTAGAAAAATACAAGGCTTAAGACATTTATGAAAATGCCTTCTGCATTTTTGTTTTGCTTTTTTACTCCATTGAACCGAAACCGTACCGAACCGCGATGTCTGAACCGAGGTATGAACCGAACCGTGACTTCTGTGTACCATTCCACCCCTAGTTAGAATATGTATAACTCAATGTTTTAACTAATTGAAAAAGCTGGATAATCATTCCAAACTTACTGATTAGTAGGCGGAATAATCGACGATTAGTCGATTAATCGTTCTAATAATCGTTAGATTAATCGATTATCAAAATAATCGTTTGTTGCAGCCCTAAACTCAACTCAACACACAACAACACAACTCAACTCAACAACTCAACTCAACTGATCACACAACTCAACACAACAACTCAACTCAACTCAACTGATCACACAACTCAACTCAACACACAACTCAACACACAACTCAACTCAACTGATCACACAACTCAACAACTCAACTCAACACAACACAACTCCCAACTGATCACACAACTCAACACAACACAAATCAATACAACAACACAACACAACACACAACATATTGTGAGGGGATATTCAAATTAATTAACCAATAATTAATACCATTGATCAGCTCTACCAAACGTGGATGTTTTTCCACTAAGAAACGAATATTGTTGTTGTTTTGATTGATACTGTGAAGCTGCTTTGATGCAATCTATATTGTTAAAAGCGCTATATAAATATACTTGACTTGACAACTCAACACAACAAAACAACTCAACAACACAACTCAACACAACACAACAACTCCACACAACTCAACTCAACACAGCAGATCAACAACTCAACACAACACACAACTCAACACAGCACATCGACAACTCAACACAACTCAACTCCATATAGCAGATCAACAATTCAACAACTCAACATAGCAGATCAAAAACTCAACACAACACAACTCCACTCAACACAACTCCACACAGCAGATCAACTCAACACAGCAGATCAACACATCTCAACACAAATCCACACAACTCCACACAGCAGACCAACACAACTCAACTCAACACAAATCCACACAGCAGATCAACTCAACTCAACACAACTCCACAAAGCAGATCAACTCAACTCAACACAAATCCACACAACTCCACAACTCCACACAGCAGATCAACTCAACTCAACACAACTCCACACAGCAGATCAACACAACTCAACACAACTCCACACAGCAGATCAACTCAACTCAACACAACTCCACACAGCAGATCAACTCGACTCAACACAAATCCACACAACTCCACAACTCCACACAGCAGATCAACTCAACTCAACACAACACAACTCCACACAGCAGATCAACACAACTCCACACAACTCCACACGCAGATCTTGAGTCTCACCTTCTGAAGGCCGGTGTTGTCGTCCTCCATGGCGTTGGGGAGCAGGATCAACATGCTGAGGTCTTTCCCCACGTACGGCAGCTCCAGAATCTGACAGTTCACGTCAGGAATGAAGGCCAGAGGAAACTTGGCCTTCTGGAACATCATCCGCACCGGCTTCGATTCATTCTGTCAACCAATGAAAAAATAGTGTCACTCTCACTGATATCACATGACTGTTGCTGCACAAATCAAGAAGGAAACAGCAGAAATATTACACATATTCCATGAATAAATGAAGAATACACAACACGGATCAGTCTCCATCCGAGATCAATCTAAATAATCACATGATCCAGCAAACGGCATCTTCAGTCTCTTGCATCAGGATCGAGATTGATGACGACATATTTGATGATTGATGATACACGCCTGCGCACATATTCAAACGCACACACCTATAGAATGAACTCTTAATACGCATGTGCAGCGTTCCCACAGGTACACATTTTTAAAGTTTGCGTAGAGAGAACTAAAGAGTTTTCAGTAGAGCGGTGTCGTCGTGTTAAATAATGTGCTAACTAGTTTAGATTTGGTATTGGCTTTGAAATGCTTCCTATTGCAATACAATATTGTCACTCTATAGCAACGTCTCCCACATATTGAGCTACTGTAACTGCTTGTTGGTATAATTAGCAGTGGGTGGTAGAAGCCAAGAAATGTACAGTTTTCATTGCTGACAACGTTTCTTCAGTAATTCGGCAGTCTTGCAGCCGGAACCCCTGAACTCAGCCTTCTCTAATCTCTCAATGGCTTCCGCAACGTCTTGTTCCTCCAAAAACAGTACTTTGGCAACTGAACAGAACCGAGCAGCACACACTAGACTGATCCATCCAAACACCACTTGCTAGCTATCTTCACATCTAGCATCACTTGCAGAGGAAGCGCTCGTGTCTGAGCGTGCAATTCTGCAGCCTGACTGATTAAAAATGCTCCAACTACTTTAAAAGGGCACTACACCCTAACTACATCTGGGCACATTTCGGCTTTTATGAACAACCTGGTAAGCACGACCTGGAGAAGACACGCACTGTGCGCGCTCATGTCACGCATAGAATATGCAGGAGGTAATACAATAGCACTAACTTGATAAACCACGTTAGCCGTTTTCACCCCGAGCTGTTAACGTCTGGCAGAGTCTGACTGCTTTAGATGAGCTCCAACGTCACCCGAATCCGCAGCCAAAAACAAATCATCCACCCGCCCCAATAATGTTCTCTGATTTAAGTATCCGCACCCGATGGTCAAATTACAATTATTCTGTGTTGTTACGCGTGATTATAAATGGATTATCGTCTTCAACAGCGGACTCGGCGACGGTTGATGTGCGCCTCTCTATGGTAACATTATACACTGATGAATGAGCGTGGTTTTTAAATGAACATTTCTTTAAAACAAAATTGATTTGACAGAATTTCGTTTTCTTACAGCATAAACCAGGTTTACTCCCTTGAAACTTAAACTGGAATGTCACTGGAATGTCACTGTTTCTGTCACTGCGACTTCCCGAACAGGCGAACACGCATGCACGCGCACACACCCATCACTTTTGAAGTAAAACAGTGCATCGCAATATCGAATTGAACTGAATTGATGACATTTATATTTACATTTATTCATTTAGCAGACGCTTTTATCCAAAGCGACTTACAAATGAGAACCATAGAAGCATTTAAACTAACAGCAGGACAACAAAATGTAAGTGCTATAACCTTTCACAGTTTAATCCAACGTAGAACCCGTACATTTTTTTTGTTTTGTTTTTATAGAAAGGAAGAGAAAGTGTTAGTATCACTGGAACAAGTGCTGCCGAAAGAGATGCGTCTTCAACCGTTTCTTGAAAATGGCTACGGACTCATCGGCAGCTCTATGATTATCATGGTGACATGATAATCATAATCGAACCGAACCGTGAGACCAGTGTAGGTTCACACCCCTAGTCGCTAACCCTGCAGGAGATCCACCCTTAGGGTTAGGGTTAGTGTCAAGTTAGTGTCAGGTTAGGGTTAGGTTAGTGTCGCTAACCCTAACCCTGCAGGAGATCCACCCTTACAAGCCAAAGACATCTCTGTCACTGTAATCTCCTGTTATCACGGTAAAGCAGCTTTGGAACAATCTACATGGTTAAAAGCACTGTATAAATGAAGATGACTTGACGACTAGAACTAAGACCCCATTTACACCTGGTATTAAAATGAGATCTGTATCCAGATAAGTTATCCGGATAATAAGTGTTCTGATCTTACCTTTGCGTTTACACCTTGTATTTTTAATGCGTTCTCGTTATCCACATTGAGTTCGGATCTCTGTCCTCCAGAGTGACACCTGCGCGTGAGCACTGAGGTGGCGGGAAATCAGCTGTAGTTTGTCAACATGATCGTTAGAGATGCTATTACTGTACCGCCTATTTCTACTTTTTCTCTCTCGCGGTAGGGGTCATTTTCAACGTTTTTCTATTAGGAGCAAACAGAAAAGACGACAGGCCCTATTTGCAGCTGTTGTTTTTGTGGCTACTGTGAATGCTACGACAGTGAACCGGTCTCTGTGGATGAGAGAACGGAGTAATGAGTGGTGGGAACGTATTGTCTTGGGGTCTTTTGGCGAAGATGACTGGATGGCAAACTTCAGAATGAACCGACATTTGTTCGACTACATCTGCGAGAAGTTGCGGCCTCTGCTGTCACGGAGAAATACTCTGCTGCGGTCGTCGGTGTATGTTTGGAATTGGCAGGTACGAATGCCATCACGTCGTACGGATTGGGTTTACACCTAGTAAAGATCCGAACACAATGCGAGCCAGACTACCTCCAGATGTGGTCAGGCAGATCCGATCACAATCCGATCACAACGTATTTACACCTTGCATTAACATGCGTTTTTTATTATCCGGATAACTTATCTGGATACAGATCGCATTTTAATACCAGGTGTAAATGAGGTCTTAGAGTCTGATTCTTCTGTCCCGTTAAACGTCGCTGTTATCTCGACATGCGTGTATGTCTCAGTTACATCAACCTATTTTATGTAAATTTACTTTTAAATATTTGAGAACTGCTTCCCACTTCTTCCCTATATTTCTAATTTCAATATCAGCCTTTCACAATGTTACACCAGTGATTCCTGCACTGCTTTACTGCTGAATTAGACTTTTCATAATTGATGCACTTTATAGTTATTGAACAGATGAACTGATTTCAGCTGAATAATGATGGTTTAATATCATTGTTTTCCTGTTTACTACTGTGAAGCTGCTTTGAAACAATCTGTACTGTATCACTGTAGAAATAAAGCTGACAAGGAAAGTTCATTTATATGCAGTAGTCAATCTCTCACACAATGGTAATTAAAAAGCATATTAAAGAAAAAGATAAATAAACATTCAAGTCAAACCATGTAAGAAAGTTCACATTAAAAAGGTAAAATAATAATGTAATGAATGGGACCTTGTTGATCTTGAACTGCGCGTCTCGGGTCTGATCCTCTCTGAACTTCCTCTCCCAGTCGCCCTTGAAGTACACGGCGTTGACCAGCACGAGTCGGGTCAGAGAGTCCACGTCTCCTTCGACCAGCAGATCCCGGATCTTCTCTACGATCATACACACACGTTAGGACTGACAGCAGGAGGTTATTAGTAGTAGTAATGCAGCACTTAATGGATGAAGAGATGTCGCATTACAGAGACATCATTGTGGGATAGGGTTATGGTTAGTATAGGGTTAGTATAGGGTTAGTTAGCTTTCCTTTCTGACATTGTGTTACATTAGTGCTGGTCCACCTTGTGTGTGTTCCTCCACCCAGCCGTTGATGAGGATGCGAGCCGAGTCCGGCTGGCCGATGAAGTCCAGCGTCTCCAGATCCGACAGATACAGGCGCTTCGTGTCGCTGACGAACTTCTGCAACAACAAACAGGAAAAAGAAAGACGTAATGCACAAACTAAAACATGTATAACTTTTTTTTCACCATTTAAAAAAAAAACTTTTCACTTCAACAATAATCTGCCAAGGTTCTCCTTTAAAATCAGACCAAACGTCAGCTTGTGCTCCAAAAGTGAGTTTTATTGACAAATATTTTGTCGTCTAAGACGTGTGTGTGTGCGTGTGTGTGTGTGAGAGAGAACCTCAGTGAATCTGTAGCTCTTCTCCCCGAACAGCCGGCTGGCGAGGCTCAGGGCGTACGGAGCCTCGGCGCGGATCATCCCGCTCAGGAGTTTGCTAAAGCCGGCGTGGAGTTCAGCCTCCGCTTCGGCAAAGTGCAAAGTCTGGAGACAAACAGTCAATTACAGAAGTTGCAGATGTGATTATTCTGTAAAAAATACTTAGAAGTCAGATGATATTATGGAAGCATAAATATGGGTTCTTCAGTTCACAGATGGAGCTTTAATCAGTTTATGCTAATATGTGATCAACATTATTTAATCAAAATTATTTAACCATTTAATCAAACAAATGCAGTTTCAACTGTCATTCTTTCTGTCCATTAATATTTGTCAATATGTTAATTCATCTAAAAAAGTTGCAACCGGCTTTCTCTTTATGCCTTGATTTACACACCCTGAGCTGATAACAGAACATTTCATAACAATTTACTGCCTTTCTGTGGTAATAATGGCCCACAGACCGACAGCTCATCATCACTGCAGTCAAAGTACAGACTGGGAGAGAACTGCCCCTCCATGAGCAAACACAGCGTCACGTGAACAACATGTGACGTCATTTATCAATGCGACTCAACATGGTCATGAATACACCACATTAACGACATGTTAGTTTCGTTGCTTCCTTTATTCTGCTGTGAGTGTGTGTGTTCCTCACCCGGCTCATCTGGGAAGCCGTGTCTCCTCCGGCCCCGAGCGACAGCATGGAGAGAGCCGCAGAGATGCTGAGAGGAGAATAAAACACATTCCCTGACGCGTTCCCTTCACTGATTCTCTGGAACAGATCGAGGGAGAACCGCGTCTGCGCTGCTGACAGATGATCCATTCTCACACACTGAACACAAACACAGACACACCAGAGTATTAACTACTTCATAAATATGGACAATGAATATTATATGAATGTTTCAACTTTCACAGTTCACACTTCCTCATTCTCAGCGCCTCGTCGTTCTCTGCGCCCATTGGACGAACTACCACCACAAACGACTGTGATTGGCCCAACGCTGTAAAACTACATTTAAAGTCATTACGCATTTCCATGTACAGGCGATCAGAAACGTCGCATTCCTGATGGAAAAGTGACTTCAGATGTTTAAGGTCATCGTTAATAAAGACAAAAAGGCGTCGATGTTAACATCCTTAACGTTTACATGACGTATCTTAGTTTTTCAGCGTGTTCTTCTGCTTAAGAGGCCAGCATTACTTAATAATTATCCAAATGCTTTAAGCTTAATTGTTGATCTGAATCATTAGAGTTACTCACATGCTGTCAAATGAGTCTTCAGTGGAGGAGCTTCAGTAGAGAATGAGTTGGGGAGATTCTGAGAACAGACACACCCCCTCTCCCCCTCTCTCACAGTCTCTCTCTCTCTCACAGAAACACACACACCCTCATGAACACACACTCACACGCTTGCTTCACGTGTTTCATTGTACAGTGTTACGTCCCTTTCGCTCGGCTTCTCTATAATATGTATATTTTTTATTGTCGTCGCGTGCTTACATTTTAACATAGAACATGATAGCTTTTTATTAGAGCCAAAGTACAGATTTTGCGACAAGTACAGATCATTTACGGCAGTGCGTGTTGACAGCGCGCCAGCTGGAGCCAGGAACAGACTCGCAAACTTTAGCTTCATTAGCCGAACTGAGAACCAGAACTCGAACACACAGAATAACACTCTGTCTCTGTTCTCAGACACTGATGGCGTCCGCGAGTGTGTGTGGAGCTTTCCGGCGGTTAGTGAGCAGGACCGTGAGGATGAGGTGGATGAGTGAGCGCATTTGGACTGATCGCATCAGAACTTCAGTAAGATCCACATCTGCCTTTAGAAGTAGAGCCCGACCGATAAAGGATTTTGAAGGCCGATACCAATACAAATATTTGTTTATTCCGATATATCAGCCGATATATATATATATTTTTTTTCAGAAACGCGCAACAAAACATTAACAGATTTCCCTAACAGTTATTTGTAGTTATTTATGAGTTTTAACTAAAATAATATGATAATGCATTTTAAAAAGAAACTTGTTTCTTTTATTGTCACAACAATATTACTTGTGTATTATATTACAGTACCAGTCAAATGTTTGGACACACTTTCCTATTGGTGTGTACAAACTTTTGATGGGTACTGTATATAGAATACACAGTATAAACAGAATAAATATATAAACAATGTTTTTGCAATGATAACTCAAATGTGGTGGTCAAACACTTCTGTGACAAAGATCTGTAATGGAGGCAGGGTGAATGATACATTTGAGCTGTAACCAAACTAGTTTGCATTGCATGTTATATTATTCTAAATACTGTTGCATAATCTTCACTAACGACTTTGTCTTTTAATTTAGTCACGTTATATAAAACATAACTTGTACTAATAAATATATCAAAAGTGTCACAAAACCTTATTATCTTCTATTTTTAGTCTTAATTCCTCGAATCTCTACCAGTGGAGGATTAACTCAGATCTTTTTACTAAAGTAAAATTAATAATATCATAATGAAAACGTTTTTAATTACATATGTACAGTAGTACTTTTATAGGCTACTATTTTAAATAAGTAGTAAGCAAAATGATGTAGGCTACTAAACGTGAAACTAGGCTACTCTTATGCAAAATGGCCCTTTATAAAGTGTTATAATTATATAAATTATTGGAATATTGCTTGATGTTGTAACATAGCGTTATAGGCAGAATGGACGGTGTAGAATCTACACCGGACGCGGCCGTTATTGCTCGCGTCGCAACAGCTGTTGTTTACCGGAGACGCGGCACAGCGCCCGTTACAGAGCAGTATGGGGCATCAGTTTACTGTCAGAGATTTGTCGCTCGCGCCACGCATTTTAATCAATGTTTTAATCAACCAATTGCCTGGATTTAATAAATAAGAAGTAAATATAGCAAACAATAGTATAATCAGGAGGACTTCTCAGCTGCGCGCTTGCAATAGTCGCAAGCTCACACAATACGTGACAGAGGCTGGTAGCAGAGAAATCAATTCTGTGAATTACACTGCGCAAATCAAAAGTAATAGGCTAATACAGTACCCACCGGATGAAGAAGGGTTGGCTCTCAACAAAACATAAAATATTCATTTTATTTTATTTTTCGTGTTCGCATTTATGAGGAAAAAACAATGTTACGGACGTGCACGAGCTCTGAAAGCGGCAGTAAAGTGCTTTAAAACTTAGAGAAACACAAAGAAGCACAAAGCCTTTTATTAAGGTGAATTTCGTTTTGTATGAATTGTATCTTAATTTAATCTATGTTTCATCAACCAATTGGCTGGATTTAATAAATAGCCTAAGAAGTAGGCTAAATATAGCGGAGTGGACAATAGATAATCTCGACACGGATGCGCCGGCGGGTGAACTGCAACTCGTCTCATAAATGAACCGAAACTCAGCGTATAGAACTGAGAAATATATCTATATTGAAATGTCTACTTTTAAACAGAACAATTCAAAACGAAAGACAGACTGCTCTCTGCTTATGTTGCCTAATCCGTATGAAATGTGCATTTCTCTCTGTTGTGTTCACTGAAGATCGCGAGTCAGCGTCGTCAACTTCATCTGCCGACACTGACTGAAAACACTTGTTATTAATAAACAATTAAAATGTCTCCTTGCTATATTTGATGTATTCATAATCATACTTTTGCCAGTTCTTTGTGACAGCTTTTAGGTGCTTTATTGGCAGCGCCGCCCTCACATGAATCACCGCACCCCGCATTTTTTAAAATATTCATTTATCGGCCATTATAAATGCCAATACCGATAGTTAGGAAAATGCCTAATATCGGCCTGCCGATATATCGGTCGGGCTCTATTTAGAAGTGTTATGAGGATCACATGTAGAACGTGTGTGTGTGTGAGAGAGAGAGAGAGAGAGAGAGAGAGAGAGAGAACGAGGTTGTGCGTGAAACAGCAAATTTTATTTAAAATGTTCATTTCTGATGGTTATTAGTAGTTTGTGTGTTTTGTTACTCTCAGAACAGAACAGCTTCATTCCTCGTGGCTGTAACTCCACTGTCATTCCTGATCTATGACAGAGTCACTCGTTTCGCTTCGGTTTGTGCGCTGGAATCAGGTACTTATTCAATATTGAGCTTTAAATTAAGTCTTAGTGCTGCTGTTTATTATTTTGAACTGCATCTTTTTTTCCAGCTGAAGAAGTTTTAGAACAAGCAGATTATCTGTACAGCTGTGGAGAGACCGAGAAACTCCACCAGCTCCTGGTGAAACACAAAGACAGGTAAAACTAACCTGAGAATGCTAATGAACCAGAATAAAAACAGCACAAATGAACTTGAGTAAAAGGTGAACTAGGTCTGTTGTTAACCAGCATGTCACACTCGCTAGTTAAGGATGACAGATGAAAACCAGCCCGTCTCAGAAGAACACAAACACCAGCAGTGTTAGATGATATATATAGAACAACACAAACACCAGCAGTGTTAGATGATATATATAACAACACAAACACCAGCAGTGTTAGATGATATATATAACAACACAAACACCAGCAGTGTTAGATGATATATAAAGTATTATAGTGATCGTTTCTCTAGTAGGAGAGCACTAGTCTAAGCTGCTCAGCGAGTGTTTTGATATTAATGAACATATTCCAGAGGATTGGTAACTCAGATGTGTTGTTGTTGTCCCAGTGATGAGGCAGAGTTCCTGTGGCGTTTGGCTCGAGCGTCTCGGGATCTGGCTTCACTGCCGCTCATCAACGCCGAGGAGAAGAAGCGGCTCACGTACGAGGCCTTCGACTTCGCCAGCAAAGCTCTGGAGAAAAACCAGTCTTCCTTTGCGGCTCACAAAGTACAGCACCATTCTCTCTGTAAGCGAGTATTGCAGCGTTCGAGTCGATGTCTGACTCTGTCTGTCGTCTGCAGTGGTTCGCCATCTGCCTCAGTGATGTGGGGGATTATGAAGGGATCAAAGTCAAAATAGGAAATTCCTACATCATCAGAGAGCATTTGGAGGTAAGATGTTCATTGGGTTAAAGCATCATAGTTCACCACTGAACGAATGAAACTTCTTCAACACTCATTTCTACAGCGAGCAATCGAGCTCAACCCTAAAGATGCGACGTCTGTCCATATTCTTGGTTACTGGTGAGTTTGTGTTCTGATAAACACTTAATATATTTGCTCATCACTGGCCGTATCTTCAGTAGCAGTGACGTCTCTTCCTCGCAGGTGTTTTGCGTTAGCTGAATTACCGTGGTACCAGCGGAGAGTTGCAGCCGTTATTTTTGCGTCGCCTCCGACAGCCACTTATGAAGACGTCAGTGAAATTAATAATTTTGGGGTTTTCAGTGTTGGAAATGTTTTTTTTTTATCTATTTTAGCCTATATTATGCAGACACTTCATGTAGCAGTGAAACTATAAATGTTTTGTCTCCATCAGGCTTTGGCGTTTTTCCTGAAAGCTGAAGAAGGTCTCGTATGATATGAACACAAGCACCTTCATGTTTATTTTTTATTTATTTTACAAGTGAATGATTACTAACAGTTTAATATTTCAATTTAGTTGACCCAAATTTCTACAGCAAGAACCTGCTGATGCTGGGAAAGACGTACGCGATGCTGAGAGACATCCAGCGAGCGGCGCTGTGGCTCAAGAGAGCGCGAGACTTTCCTGCAGTCACAGAAGAAGACAAACAGGTTCATAAACACATCCATCAGTCATATTTATCTGTTATATTGTCATCAGAGGCGTAATGTTCATGTCTGACCCAATGCAGGTCCATAAGGAAGCGCTGGAGCTCCTGAAGAAACTCAACGGATGAGTCTCGCTGTTCTCGAACGCAGAGATGCCTTAATTGTGCTTTTTAATGACTTACAGTTGATTTGTGTAGGATGGAGATTTACTATTTGATCATTTTAGACTCTCATATCTGACATTACCAGATGCCGAACGAGGGACGAAATCTACGCATGAAAGCGGCCTGTAATTCACCACTACTGCTGCATTTCTGTGTGTTTGCTGGATCTTCTGGCAGACCGGCTGTGATTCACAGAAACGACAGCCTGAAACGGGTCAGTTTAGCCAGTTTATTATTATGGAGTAGAATGAGGATATTCAAACAGTAAAAACTTTAAATCCTTCAGTTTACCTTTGCTTTTCTCACAGAATATTTCATCCTCCAACTGTTTTGTCAGGATTTTGGGAGCAATTTTAACTCTGTCATATTTGTATATTCTTTGTGCAAATGAAATAAAGCTAAATAAATATAAATATAAAACATTAACAAATGTATTTAATAAAGGGCTCAGAGTTCTGTGATGAGATGCAATTGAAAAATCTAAATAAAACCCACTTGAAGAACACGAGAGACACCCGAGTTTGTTTGAACTCATATATTTTAATATGAAATATTCATGGACACAGTTTTCCTCCCCTGACGGTCAAAGGCCACAGAAATAATGAAGTGCTTCGAGCACAACGGACTTCCTCTGCTGAGAGAACCCTTTCTGAGCATGTGCAGAGATTCTGACCAATACTAAAGTGCCAACAGCAACACTGTCCCGAGCCGATCCTGATGAATGATATGTGAGACCGCTGTCTGTCTGTCAGAGGAGTCCAGTCATCCCTCACTCCGCAGGCAGCCATGCAAGCGCTTAATAAAACTTAATGTCCAACAACAACAACAACAACAACAAAAGAGAAACCCCAGGCACCTGATCAAACTCTACAATCATTCTGTAAAAGCTCTATAAAACTAGAGCCATAAGTTTGAGTTCTACTATAAAATCCTCTCTAATGTTTTTTTTTTCAGGTTCATTTTAAAAACCCGCCAAATGAATAAACCAAAGCGTTGTATATAGATATCAGCATTGAAAAGATCAGAAAAGCTCGAACGCTTGCATATTCATGGGGAATCATGTTATGAAGATCGCTAAATGAGGTCTTAAGATAAAGATTTGGTTTAAAATGACAAAATAGCTTATTTACATTGGTAATCGTCTGTGCAAGTTTCGTGTTTTTGTTTGACTTGGCTGATGCGTCGCCGTAAAAGGCAAAGACGTCCATCACTCTTGACCGAACCCTTCCGTCTCCTCGATGGCGAAGAGCAGCTTTTCCTTCAGCTGTTCGAAGCTCTTATAGGGAGGCAGATCCAGCCTGTTAAAGCTGAGGACAGAAGAGCGGGTGAGAGCGAGCGTGGCACAGGTTTCTGACATCATCATGACACTCACCAGGTGTGACTCCGCGGCAGCCACGTCTCCTTGCCCACCTTCTCGATGCAGAACTTCTGCGGCCCGTTGCTCCCTGAGGATGAAGAGGATAAAGCGCATCAGTGATGGAGTAAACTGTTCTTTACAGCCGTTCTGTGTGTGTTTATCTGGAGCACGGACACACACCCATGAGCTCAGCGAAGCCGCCCAATGGAAGCCTGCAGGTTCCCGTCACGAACTGCATCAGACGCAGACGCACCTCGTTGTCCACCTCCTTCACCAGCTGCACACACACATGCACGCACACGCGCGCACACACACATCGCTACTTCAATCCTAATCACTAACATGGATAAAGACCAGGGAAAATTATGCACGTTTAAAGTAAATATAAACGAGGATGGAAGAAAAAAAATGACATAAAATGTTTGTTTACAGGTGATGTGTCGGATAGATTCAAAAATAAATCATCCCACACACTATACGATATATACAGCATGCGAATCCCTCAAATTATTTTGTGTGCAATTTATATTTTGGGAAAATGCAGTAGTTAATTAATATTATTAATTTAGTTGTTTATTTACTTTTCCCCTCAAGCATATTTTTTTTTAAATAACCATTTTAGCTTTGGACAAAAATGTTCAAGAATTTTTGCCAAGACAAATATGTGAAACACTGTAAACATCTCAGGAGAAAAGATGAGAAGAGAAACTTGTGAAAGGCAATAATGAAGCGTTCACACCTGCCAGAACCAGATGATCTGTTTGCTGTTGCGTGTGTAGTGGCGATACACGGTGTTCCTCTGCCAGTCCTGCAAATCTACCTCCTGCATGCCACACAGCATCACCTGCGCGCACACACACACACACACACGTCACAGAGCGGCTCAGCGGTCGTACGGGGGAAACCCTGACCCCTAACCCTGACCCCTGACCTCCAGCTCCTTCTCGTCGAAGTACTGCAGCCACTGCAGCGGCACCACCTCGTTGAAGCCGTCCAGAAACGCTTTGGTCTGATTCTCCACGCCACGAGAAAACCTCCACTCAGCCATGAGCCTGCGGGACAGAACACACACTGTCACGCAGAACACACACCGTCACACGGAACTGGCGTAACTCGATTAGCATCAGCTAATCTCGCTAGGAAGTGGTTGCTGTGAGCGAGTGAACGCTCGTACCCGATATACTCCTCTTTGCTCTCCTCGGTTACCAGCACATTGGCACCGTCCGCTTTCAGGTCATGTGACGTGATTTTGCCCAGGATCTCCATGTCCACTGAGAAGTACATCTCCAAGCCGCAGTCCTCGATGTTGTTGTCTCTGGTAACGAATCACACGAGCGGCGATCAGAAGTGTTTACTGGACAGACAAGTGCGACCTCTGACCTCAACATTACACTCCTGAAGGCCCGTACACACCGGGACGAATATCAGCGCGCGTTATTCGCCAGCGTTTTTCAGCGCGTTTTTAGTGTTCACACCCAAGCGATTTTCGCTGACGATGAGCCGAGTGAACATGCAAATTCATTCCCAGACATTAGATGGCGCTTAATGTAAAACAGAAACACCCTCTGCAATACCACTCCATAACAGTTCTCTTTTATCAAGATTTTTGTAGTCGCTGTCGCGTTTGTCATATAGTTCTTTATGTTCGGACACCAACGAGAACAGCAGCTCTACATTCATCTTGCCTTGCATCTTCCTCGTCTATTTCTTCCCGGCAGTGTAGACGCTACTTGGCGTATATCTTCTTCGCCGCCGGTCGGCAAGACCGTTTTGTGTTTGAGCGCCCCCAAGTTGTGTTTTAATGTAACTTCAGAAGCTCCAGAAACGTGAGCAAAAGCGGCAATCTCATTGGTCGGATAGTTTTTGACGCGGCGCGTCAAACAAAAAAAACGAACCCGAGGCGTTTTTTTAAAAATGACGCTTTTACGCGTGGCGTTTTACGCGTCGGTGTGAACACTCACATTGGCGCCCTTTGTTTAGTCACGAGGCGTTAAACGTCGGCGAATAACGCGCGCGAAATTCGTCCCGGTGTGAACAGGCCTTGAGTGTGTGAAACCTGAAGGATGCGTTTGTTGGCGAGTTTTCACACTCAAAAGGTCAAGATGGTTCAAAATAACGAGACGGACGCACCTGATCCAGATGAGAGAGTTGTAGAATTCAGGATCGATGGACTCCAGATCCTTCAGGATCAGTTTCTTATTGAGCATGCGCTTGTAGAAGGGCAACGAGAAGCCAGTGTCAATGAACTTCCCATGGAAGAGAGCCTGAAAACATGAGAAACAATGAGCAGCTGGCCTACAGACCTCAGCTTTACTGGTGTGTGTGTGTGTTAGAGACTTGCCATGGCGATGAAGCGCCCGATGAAGCAGAAGTAGGACAGGTGATCAGGGTTAATGGTGGACGCTGGGTTGATCTGCAGACAGTAGTTGCTCTTGCCGGCGTATTCAAACAGACAGTACATGGGATTCAGCACCTCGTGGGACAGAAGGAAGAACCACTCCCTGCGCACACACACACACACACACACCAGGGTGATGTCATCACTCACAGTAGACCCATACCGTCACTTATGGGTGGTTGCCCTGCACGCTTAATAAACAAACTACAGCTGGTCCAAAACGCAGCCGCTCGAGTTCTTACCAGAACCAGGAAGTATGACCATATTAGCCCGGTTCTGTCAACACTGCATTGGCTGCCTATTAAACATCGTATACATTTTAAAATATTGTTGATTACTTACAAAGCACTAAATGGTTTAGCTCCACAGTACTTGAGCGAGCTCTTTACGCATTATAGTCCTTCACGTCTATGCGATCTCAATATTCCGGCCAGTTAATAATACCTAGAATATCAAAATCGACTGCTGGCGGTAGATCCTTTTCCTATTTAGCACCAAAACTCTGGAACAGTCTTGCTACCATTGTCCGGGAAGCAGACACACTCTGTCAGTTCAAAGCTAGACTAAAAACACATCTTTGCGTTACACATAACGCACTATACATTCCTATAATTCAAATCAGTTAAATGATTATTAGGCTGCATAGATTAGGTCAGCCGGAACTGGGAACACTTCCTATAACACCCGATGTACTCGTTACATCGTAAGAAGAATGGCATCTACGCTGATTTTAGTCTTTCTGTTTATTCTGTAGATGGTGGACCTGCGCCTGGACACGTCCACACACACACACACACACTCCAGATCAGATGGAGGACCTGCGCCTGGACACGTCCACACACACACACACTCCAGATCAGATGGAGGACCTGCGCCTGGACACGTCCACACACACACACACACTCCAGATCAGATGGAGGACCTGCGCCTGGACACGTCCACACACACACACACACACACACACACACACACACACACACACACTCCAGATCAGATGGAGGACCTGCGCCTGGACACGTCCACACACACACACACACACACACACACACACACACACACACACACACTCCAGATCAGATGGAGGACCTGCGCCTGGACACGTCCACACACACACACACACTCCAGATCAGATGGAGGACCTGCGCATGGACACGTCCACACACACACACACACTCCAGATCAGATGGAGGACCTGCGCCTGGACACGTCCACACACACACACACTCCAGATCAGATGGAGGACCTGCGCCTGGACACGTCCACACACACACACTCCAGATCAGATGGAGGACCTGCACCTGGACACGTCCACACACACACACACACACACACACTCCAGATCAGATGGAGGACCTGCACCTGGACACGTCCACACACACACACACACACACTCCAGATCAGATGGAGGACCTGCGCCTGGACACGTCCACACACACACACTCCAGATCAGATGGAGGACCTGCACCTGGACACGTCCACACACACACACACACACACTCCAGATCAGATGGAGGACCTGCACCTGGACACGTCCACACACACACACACACACACTCCAGATCAGATGGAGGACCTGCGCCTGGACACGTCCACACACACACACTCCAGATCAGATGGAGGACCTGCGCCTGGACACATCCACACACACACACTCCAGATCAGATGGAGGACCTGCGCCTGGACACGTCCACACACACACACACACACACACACTCCAGATCAGATGGAGGACCTGCGCCTGGACACGTCCACACACACACACACACACACTCCAGATCAGATGGGAGGACCTGCGCCTGGACACGTCCACACACACACACACACACTCCAGATCAGATGGGAGGACCTGCGCCTGGACACGTCCACACACACACACACACACTCCAGATCAGATGGAGGACCTGCGCCTGGACACGTCCACACACACACACACACACACACACACACACACACACTCCAGATCAGATGGAGGACCTGCGCCTGGACACGTCCACACACACACACACACACACACACACACACACACACACTCCAGATCAGATGGAGGACCTGCGCCTGGACACGTCCACACACACACACACACACACACACACTCCAGATCAGATGGAGGACCTGCGCCTGGACACGTCCACACACACACACACACACACACACACTCCAGATCAGATGGAGGACCTGCGCCTGGACACGTCCACACACACACACACACTCCAGATCAGATGGGAGGACCTGCGCCTGGACACGTCCACACACACACACACACACACTCCAGATCAGATGGAGGACCTGCGCCTGGACACGTCCACACACACACACACACACACACACACACACACACACACACTCCAGATCAGATGGAGGACCTGCGCCTGGACACGTCCACACACACACACACACACACTCCAGATCAGATGGAGGACCTGCGCCTGGACACGTCCACACACACACACACACACACACACACACACACACACTCCAGATCAGATGGAGGACCTGCGCCTGGACACGTCCACACACACACACACACACACACACACACACACACACACACACACACACACACACACTCCAGATCAGATGGAGGACCTGCGCCTGGACACGTCCACACACACACACACACACACACACACTCCAGATCAGATGGAGGACCTGCGCCTGGACACGTCCACACACACACACACACACACACACACTCCAGATCAGATGGAGGACCTGCGCCTGGACACGTCCACACACACACACACACTCCAGATCAGATGGGAGGACCTGCGCCTGGACACGTCCACACACACACACACACTCCAGATCAGATGGAGGACCTGCGCCTGGACACGTCCACACACACACACACACACACACACACTCCAGATCAGATGGAGGACCTGCGCCTGGACACGTCCACACACACACACACACTCCAGATCAGATGGGAGGACCTGCGCCTGGACACGTCCACACACACACACACACTCCAGATCAGATGGGAGGACCTGCGCCTGGACACGTCCACAACCCATCCCTGAAGTGTCAGCAGAGCTTGTGTCCACTAGACTCTCATCGACACGACAGCATCGGCTCTGATCCTCAACACACTCGTCTCCATACGCACGTGATGACTCCGGTCTTCAACCAGATGGACTGCATAATATAATGTTCCGATCCAATCTGACCTCTGACCTGTAATGCCTGAATCATAATCACACACTGTTGGTTCGTTGGCCAGGAGAACTGAGACTGAGTCTGGTTTCTCACGAGGGTTTATTCCTCCATTCTGTCACTGATGGAGTTTTGGTTCCACTGTCGCCTTTTTCCACCATTGGCTTTTGGTTGCTTAGTTGGGGACATTTAATTGTATATTTAACAATATTATTACAATATTATTTTCCTGTTATCTCTGTAAAGCTGCTTTGAAACAATCTTCATTGTAAAAAGCGCTATATAAATAAAGGTGACTTGACTAAACGTGTACAACACGAGCCCGTCTGCCCTGCACCTCTCGGCCAATGGGGAACTTGTCAAAACGGTTTGTTGTTTTCGATAAAAATCAACTCTCAAATTATGTCAACATTGTCTTAAACTTCCAATTGTAAATGTTTTTTTAGATAGAAAAACTGCATAGCGTCTCTTCTCTGTCGATCAACACTTCCTCTTTTTACTACAAAATTACACATAGGATGTTGACAAACACAAAACCACTGGCCAAAATGATCCTCTCTCGTGTGATTGGCCAATCAGTGTTTGTGAACACATCACCTGACGTTCAACCACAGGAAACTCATTCAATGTCCACATCAGATCAGCTAGAAACAACATACCATTAAAATCATAGTGCATTTTTTAAATACATGCACATTATTACAAATACATTAGGTTTTTACATGACTTGTTAATGATGTCGTCATTGTTTGAAGTATGTTTGAATAAATCTGTCAAAAAATGTCAGAAAACATTGTGTATGAAAATATGTTAAATATGAAATGAAGCAGTGCGATCGATCGACAGAAGCATCCCTGTGTAGCTCTGATGTCACTTCCTGTTCTGTCAGAATACTGAGCATGCAGTTTCACAGAACAGAACTGAAACTGTTTTTTGATTGTGTGTGTGTGTGTGTGTGTGTGTGTGTGTGTGTGTGTGTGTTCGTGTTTATATTACATTGTGGGGACCAAATGTCCCCACAAGTATAGTAAAACCTGAAATCACCTACATTGTGGGGACCAGTCAGCGGTCCCCATGAGGAGAACAGCGTATAAATCACACTAAGTAATGTTTTTTGAAAATGTAAAAATGCAGAATGTCTCCTGTGATGGGTAGGTTTAGGGACAGTGACAGAGAGAGAGAGAGAGAGACTGACCCGGGTGGCAGTGGTGTGTGTGTGTGTGTGAGTGAGAGAGAGACAGAGAGAGAGAGAGAGAGAGAGAGAGAGAGAGAGAGAGAGACACTGACCCGGGTGGCAGTGGTGTGTGTGTGAGAGAGAGAGAGAGAGAGAGAGAGAGAGAGAGAGAGAGAGAGAGTGTGTGTAGAGAGGGCAGTGTGTGTGTGTGTGTGTGTGTGTAAGGGGACAGAATATACAGTTTGTACAGTATAAAAACCATTACGCCTATGGAGAGTCCCCACAAAGATAGCGAACCAGACATGTGTGTGTGTGTGTGTGTGTGTGTGTGTGTTGTACCGCGCAAGGCCTCCGTAGTCCAGTCCCTCCTCGCCCCTGAAGATCACGTACAGACGCCTCCTCAGATCATACGGCTTAAAGTTCATGATCTACAGTGAGGAGTGGAAAAGAAACATTCAGAAACTGTCGGGAGAGTCACATGACTGAAGCTGATGTGTGTGTGTTTCTCGACCTGCTGGAACGAGTCTTCGAACAGCGTCTGTCGGGACACGGTGATCTTCACGTGGCTGGCGAGAGCGTTGGACTGCGAACACAGAGACATGCGTTTGGAAACGATACACACACTGGGTTTCATGTGTGTTGAGTTGGGCGAGTGTTACCTGACACAAATAACGGAAATGAGCCAGTTTCCACCTGAAGCTTCGCTCGTATGCAATCTGTGGACCTTTAGTGCTGCTCAACAAACACACACACACACACACACACACACACACATTAGAGGAAAACAGCACCTGTAATGACACACGCTTTTTCCATCCACGTATTTACAACAGATGGAAAAGCCAAGATGCATATGAAATCTTAAAACATGCATAAAAAAACAAATAAATTGACCAAATAAATCCCTCGATGTGCAACAATAAACTCATGTGACTTTGGCTCAGCGTCAGCTGTGATTGGATAACTGGAGTAACCAGTGGACCAAATGGCATTGC
The DNA here is from genome assembly GCA_031834385.1 of Semotilus atromaculatus. Lineage (NCBI taxonomy): Eukaryota > Metazoa > Chordata > Actinopteri > Cypriniformes > Leuciscidae > Semotilus > Semotilus atromaculatus. Next base: position 45,932 of record JAULUF010000029.1, read on the forward strand.
AGCATCTATAATGTTGGTTTAGTGTTTCTGAAACGCCGGAGTCAAGTGTGCGATAAGAATGATTTGGTTTAATTCCCTCCCGAAGCGTCTCACACACACGAGTGTGTTCCCGAACACCAGCATCCGAACGTGAACATGACAGCGTTGGCTGTGTCGGCCCGACGCTCGAGACACTCGTTTATGATGGAGGGAAACAGCCACAGACTTACACACTTACAGCAGCTTTTATTATTCTATTACTGAAACTTTGCATCAGTATCCCAGATTTTGTTCTCTTAAACATGTGATGGAAATGGTGCTTTATTCAGATTTTTTTTATCTGTTTAAAGTTTAATTCTCATGTTTGTCAGGAAACACAGCTACGGTCAGACTGAAGGACTCACACGGATGATTTGCCGGTCCGCGGGTCACTGAAGGTCGTGGTGCGCGTGTTGTGATCCACGAAGTAGCGCACGCCTTCCCTGGTGTAGCGGATCTCCCAGCCCTCGGGGAGCGGGTCTTCGTTCTGCAGCCTGATCCACCCACACACACACACCCACACACACACACACACACACACACACACACACGTGATGAGAACACACAGCAGATCTGAATCGTCGAAGAGGACTGTCGTGAGCTTCACTCACCCTTGTGTTCGCGGATCTTCCCACTGCGTCGTCTTGGTGTTGTGATTGACGAAATAGACACGATCATTGGAGTCCACACGGCGCTCTGAGAACACGAGCACAAGACACTCACGTTACAGACACACACACACGTGTGCTAGCGGGAGACGCACCGACAGCGAATGCTAACTTACCCCAGCCCGGCGGCAGCGGCCCCAGAGGATCGTTCTCAGCCGACATCATGGAGGCCTGGATCACACAGAGAGAGAGAGGGAGAGTGAGCGCTGAACAGCATCAGTGTGTAGATGAGTTACTCGTGACCACACACACACACACACACACACACACACACACACACACACACACACACACACAGGTGATGTACCGAGTACAGGTATCTCTGGTTGAACTGATGCATGGCTCCCTGTAGCTGACTGCGCTGAGACTGCCACTGCTCGAAGTTCCTCACGGACTCCATGGTGGGCCGCTGCCATGTGGTGGTGCGCGTGTTGTGATCCACGTAATAAACCCTGCCGCGGTTATCCACCCTGCGCTCCCAGCTGAGGTCAGAGTCCACACACACACACACACATACATACACAAGATCAATGACATGCATCAAAACATAAATATACACATGAAAAACATTACTACAATTAACCTAACACACAGACCCGCACACACAGACCCGCGCGCACACACAGACCCGCGCGCACACACAGACCCGCACGCACACACAGACCCGCACGCACACACAGACCCGCACGCACACACAGACCCGCGCGCACACACAGACCCGCGCGCACACACAGACCCGCACGCACACACAGACCCGCACACACAGACCCGCGCGCACACACAGACCCGCACACACAGACCCACGCGCACACACAGACCCGCGCGCACACACAGACCCGCGCGCACACACAGACCCGCACGCACACACAGACCCGCACGCACA
>JAULUF010000029.1:52500-95000 GCA_031834385.1 Semotilus atromaculatus
GACCTGAGGGAACACATCATCACTCATATCACTGGACATCTGGATTTATAATGTGACGGAGATGAATTCCTCAGCTTAAGACCGTCTGCACAGACACACAGATTTAAAATGGACTGTTTAAATCAGAGGGGAGAAAATGTCCTTTTATTCCTACATTATGACCGTTGTTGATACAAATATTCTACTAACGTTAAAAGAGCACCTTGGGAAAACATTTTATAAACATAAAATATAAAATGCAGTTCATGACCCCTTTTAAACGGATTCTAACCCTCACATCCAACTAACCGTCCGCACCACTGCATCCCCAAACTAACAGAATAAAACTTTCTCCAACTCACAGCTGATGCGCGAGAGCCCGAGGATCTTCAGCCGTCGCTGCGAGCCATGGTTCCCTGCAACACAAGACATCACAATCACACCACAATCACACAACCGGCCCACCCTTCAGACAGAGTGAGGCCAGCGCTCACGTACGGCTCGTCAGCTCAAGGTTCTGCTGGTGTGCTCCACTGTGACGCCTGAAACTGAACAACATCTGGTTGGCCTTTATGAGGCCAAGGCTTCATCCGTCATGTAACGTACAGTTCCTGAGACACTGAGTCACGGCACGTACATGTTTGTGTGATTCTGAACGGCCAGTGTCCACAAGCTGTTTACTGGCAGCTCAATTAGGGTTAGACACATTATAATATTTCACACATTATTATATTTCATATAAATGCAGTTTTCACTACCTGTTTTTTCAGCAGTAAATGCAGTTAGGGTGAACAAAGGACCTGAAGCACTCAGAAAAGGAGTGACACCTGTATTTATTTATTTACCTGTCTGTCTGATATAAAGTCAGTGTTTATAACTTCTCTCACTGTGAATTAAATATACAAGTCTTTAGGATTTGTCTGCCTCTCTATCTTTCCAAATGCTGATAAAATTATATATATATGTGTGTGTGTGTGTGAGTGTTTTTTATACTAAGCTGTCTATCCTCTATGTTTATATGTATCAGTGTTTATCTGTCTGTCTCTCTGCGGCCTATTACCGGCGCCCATGACTTCACCGACGCACAAATTATCTTAAATGAGTTTTACGTCGTTAATTGTTCGTGTGTGTGAATCAGAGACCTGTGAATCAGATTCTGTTGCGTAATTCAGTGACTGAACTGCAAATATTCCGCCGTTTATCCGCAGACTCATGCTAACAGGCTAACACATTAGCGTCACGGCTAACGCGCTCTGACATGCTTAAACGACAAATAAACTGTCATTGTGAACAAACACACATTACTGTGAGACTCACAGAGTCCTTCACACACATGTGTGTCTCTCACACACTCATTCAGGTGTGCGTTTGTCAGTAATCGGGTTTAATCTGGATCAGGCCTGAAGCCGCAGCGCCATTTTCACATATTAACCAGCAGATCGACGGTGAAACTCTGCAGCGACTTTAAAAAGCGTTAAACTAGTCAATGACATTAAACTAATCAGACAAAGAGTTAAACTCACCAGAATCTGCAGCAGCGAGTCACCGCGACTCAAACTAACTGAAGTGAACTAAACAACAGGCTCCTCCTACTGAGAGAGACACACACACACACACACACAGTGACACTCACTCTCTGACAAACACACACTCACTCTCTTACAAACACACACACACACACCCGTGACACTCACTCTCTTACACAGACACACACAGTGACACTCACTCTCTGACAAACACACACACACACACACACACTAACCCTCTCTCTCTCTCTCTCACACACACACCCATGACACTCACTCTCTTACAAACACACACTCACTATCTCTCTCTCTCTCTCTCTCTCTCTCTCTGACACTCACTCTCTTACACACACAGTGACACTCACTCTCTTACAAACACACACACACACACACACATGTCTGGTCTGCTATCTTTGTGGGGACTCTCCATAGACATAATGATTTTTATACTGTACAAACTGTATATTCTGTCCCCTTACACTAACCCTACCCCTAAACCTACCCATCACACAAAACTTTCTGCATTTTTACATTTCCAAAAAACACCACTTAGTATAATTTATACGCTGGTTTTCTCATGGGGACCAGAAAATGTCCCCACAAGGACAAGGATTTCAGATATTGCTATCTTTGTGGGGACATTTGGTCCTCAAAATGTAATATAAACATGAGCACACATACACTCGTGACACTCTCTCTCTCTCACACACACTAAATCTCTTAGAAACACACACACTTTCTGACACTCACTCTCTTACATACACACACACACACTCTGACACTAACTCTCTTACATCCAGTAACCCATACAAACTGGATGGATATTCCCTGTTGACTAATTGCAAATATGATATTATTCATTTCAATCAATAAATCCTGTCGGCATGATGATTGCAGCGGCGTCTCGAGCCCACGTGACTGAAGGGCACGAGAGACTGGCCAATCAGAGACGAAACACCGCCTCTTTTGAGCTTCGCGTCATTTTCCTTTCCGGTGATTCATTTCTGCGCTGTAGTTTTTTCGGTAAATGTTGCTGTTTCATTAAAACACAACAAACATCTCGTCTAAATATCGGAGCATTCCATTTTTGCGCGAACCTATTTAAATGGTTAATAGGAAATAATCGCTCACAAGATTGATAAGAATCGTTCGCAAACCGAACAAAAATAAATCCACCAAACAATCAATATTAGTGTTTATTCATTGCTATGGACATTTCTTTTGAAATTTCTGTTTCAAGTGTACGTTATACATCATCCGCTGTGACGTGATGACGTATTTCCGGCCGAGCGTCAGACGGATGGAGGAATAACAGCGAGAAAAACATACAGTAAAGATTAACATATTTACTTATTATTATTGTAGGAAATATGAAATGCAAATATACTATTAAACATGGTGTGAATCTTATTTGGTTTAGTAATCACGTGTTGTTTGTTTGTCTTTTAAGTTTTAATCATGATATCAGTCAAAATTACTCGATCTGTCTATGATTAACGCTCATTTCTCTCCTCAGACTGTAAATATGTGTTTATAACCCTTCTCTTATATACTGTAGTCCTCAGATATACTGTAGTCCTCAGATATACAGCAGCTTCACTGGGATAAACAGGAAATTAACAGAATTAGAGATGTAAACTTCATCAGATATGAGACTAAATTCAATTTCATATGTAAAGCAGCTCTGCAGGAGACAGTCAGTGCAGTCACTGGAAAAGCCTGATCTGGGAACAGTGTTTATAACAGTGACGGGCAACTACAGTCAGTGTGTTTGTGTGTGTGTATATGTATCAGCCTGTGTGCCTCCTCAGGTGTGTGTATCAGTCTGTGTCTCCTCAGGTGTGTATCAGTCTGTGTGTCTCCTCAGGTGTGTGTATCAGTCTGTGTCTCCTCAGGTGTGTATCAGTATGTGTGTCTCCTCAGGTGTGTGTATCAGTCTGTGTGTCTCCTCAGATGTGTGTGTCTCATCAGGTGTGTGTATCAGTCTGTGTGTCTCCTCAGGTGTGTGTATCAGTCTGTGTGTCTCCTCAGATGTGTGTGTCTCATCAGGTGTGTGTATCAGTCTGTGTGTCTCCTCAGGTGTGTGTATCAGTCTGTGTGTCTCCTCAGGTGTGTGTATCAGTCTGTGTGTCTCCTCAGATGTGTGTGTCTCATCAGGTGTGTGTATCAGTGTGTGTGTCTCATCAGGTGTGTGTATCAGTCTGTGTGTCTCCTCAGGTGTGTGTATCAGTCTGTGTGTCTCCTCAGGTGTGTATCAGTATGTGTGTCTCCTCAGGTGTGTATCAGTCTGTGTGTCTCCTCAGGTGTGTGTGTCTCCTCAGGTGTGTATCAGTCTGTGTGTCTCCTCAGATGTGTGTGTCTCCTCAGGTGTGTATCAGTCTGTGTGTCTCCTCAGGTGTGTGTATCAGTCTGTGTGTCTCCTCAGGTGTGTATCAGTATGTGTGTCTCCTCAGGTGTGTATCAGTCTGTGTGTCTCCTCAGGTGTGTGTATCAGTCTGTGTCTCTCCTCAGGTGTGTGTATCAGTCTGTGTCTCCTCAGGTGTGTGTATCAGTCTGTGTCTCCTCAGGTGTGTGTATCAGTCTGTGTGTCTCCTCAGATGTGTGTGTATCAGTCTGTGTGTCTCCTCAGGTGTGTGTATCAGTCTGTGTGTCTCCTCAGATGTGTGTGTCTCATCAGGTGTGTGTATCAGTCTGTGTGTCTCCTCAGGTGTGTGTATCAGTCTGTGTGTCTCCTCAGGTGTGTATCAGTCTGTGTCTCTCCTCAGGTGTGTGTATCAGTCTGTGTCTCCTCAGGTGTGTGTATCAGTCTGTGTCTCCTCAGGTGTGTGTATCAGTCTGTGTGTCTCCTCAGATGTGTGTGTATCAGTCTGTGTGTCTCCTCAGATGTGTGTGTATCAGTCTGTGTGTCTCCTCAGATGTGTGTGTCTCATCAGGTGTGTGTATCAGTCTGTGTGTCTCCTCAGGTGTGTGTATCAGTCTGTGTGTCTCCTCAGGTGTGTATCAGTCTGTGTGTCTCCTCAGGTGTGTATCAGTATGTGTGTCTCCGCAGGTGTGTATCAGTCTGTGTGTCTCCTCATGTGTGTGTATCAGTCTGTGTGTCTCCGCAGGTGTGTATCAGTCTGTGTGTCTCCTCAGGTGTGTGTATCAGTCTGTGTGTCTCCTCAGGTGTGTATCAGTATGTGTGTCTCCGCAGGTGTGTATCAGTCTGTGTGTCTCCTCAGGTGTGTGTATCAGTCTGTGTGTCTCCGCAGGTGTGTATCAGTCTGTGTGTCTCCTCATGTGTGTGTATCAGTCTGTGTGTCTCCTCAGGTGTGTGTATCAGTCTGTGTGTCTCCTCAGGTGTGTGTATCAGTCTGTGTGTCTCCTCAGATGTGTGTGTCTCATCAGGTGTGTGTATCAGTCTGTGTGTCTCCTCAGGTGTGTGTATCAGTCTGTGTGTCTCCTCAGGTGTGTATCAGTCTGTGTGTCTCCTCAGGTGTGTGTATCAGTCTGTGTGTCTCCTCAGATGTGTGTGTCTCATCAGGTGTGTGTATCAGTCTGTGTGTCTCCTCAGGTGTGTGTGTCTCCTCAGGTGTGTGTATCAGTCTGTGTGTCTCCTCAGGTGTGTATCAGTCTGTGTGTCTCCTCAGGTGTGTATCAGTCTGTGTGTCTCCTCAGGTGTGTATCAGTCTGTGTGTCTCCTCAGGTGTGTATCAGTCTGTGTGTCTCCTCAGGTGTGTATCAGTCTGTGTCTCCTCAGGTGTGTGTATCAGTCTGTGTGTCTCCTCAGGTGTGTGTATCAGTCTGTGTGTCTCCTCAGGTGTGTGTATCAGTCTGTGTGTCTCCTCAGGTGTGTGTATCAGTCTGTGTGTCTCCTCAGGTGTGTGTATCAGTCTGTGTGTCTCCTCAGGTGTGTGTATCAGTCTGTGTGTCTCCTCAGATGTGTGTGTCTCATCAGGTGTGTATCAGTCTGTGTGTCTCCTCAGGTGTGTGTATCAGTCTGTGTGTCTCCTCAGGTGTGTGTATCAGTCTGTGTGTCTCCTCAGGTGTGTGTATCAGTCTGTGTGTCTCCTCAGGTGTGTGTATCAGTCTGTGTGTCTCCTCAGATGTGTGTGTCTCCTCAGGTGTGTATCAGTCTGTGTGTCTCCTCAGGTGTGTGTATCAGTCTGTGTGTCTCCTCAGGTGTGTATCAGTCTGTGTGTCTCCTCAGGTGTGTATCAGTCTGTGTGTCTCTGTGTGTCTCCTCAGGTGTGTATCAGTCTGTGTGTCTCCTCAGGTGTGTGTATCAGTCTGTGTGTCTCCTCAGGTGTGTGTATCAGTCTGTGTGTCTCCTCAGGTGTGTGTATCAGTCTGTGTGTCTCCTCAGATGTGTGTGTCTCATCAGGTGTGTATCAGTCTGTGTGTCTCCTCAGGTGTGTGTATCAGTCTGTGTGTCTCCTCAGGTGTGTGTATCAGTCTGTGTGTCTCCTCAGGTGTGTGTATCAGTCTGTGTGTCTCCTCAGGTGTGTGTATCAGTCTGTGTGTCTCCTCAGATGTGTGTGTCTCCTCAGGTGTGTATCAGTCTGTGTGTCTCCTCAGGTGTGTGTATCAGTCTGTGTGTCTCCTCAGGTGTGTATCAGTCTGTGTGTCTCCTCAGGTGTGTGTATCAGTCTGTGTGTCTCCTCAGGTGTGTGTATCAGTCTGTGTGTCTCCTCAGGTGTGTATCAGTCTGTGTGTCTCCTCAGGTGTGTATCAGTCTGTGTGTCTCCTCAGGTGTGTGTATCAGTCTGTGTGTCTCCTCAGGTGTGTGTATCAGTCTGTGTGTCTCCTCAGGTGTGTGTATCAGTCTGTGTGTCTCCTCAGGTGTGTGTATCAGTCTGTGTGTCTCCTCAGGTGTGTGTATCAGCGATGGCCGCACCGTTTGTCCCGGTTCCGGTTCCGATAGACCGAGCCCCGCGGAGAGCAGCCGTCTCAGTGCCGGACCGAAGCCAGAGTCCCGTGACCCGGGCCAGACTCAGCGGCTGCGAGCGATCCGTGCAGTTCTCCAGCTCCCTGAACCCAGAGTCCAGCTCCCCGAACCCTGAGAGCGCGCCGGAGAGCCCGGGTCACTGGCAGGAGCGGCCCATCACACCCACTGTACTGGGATACGAGGTGATGGAGGAGCGGGCCAAGTTCACTGTGAGTGCCTCAGATCGTGCATTACTTTATCAGCTCAGCGTGATTACGGCAGGGCTCACAACTACTCACAACTTCATACAAAGATCATCAGGAACATCAACCAAAATCAACACAATATCACACTTGTCTTTTGTACAAAACTGACAAAAGTGTCTTCATAGAGTTAGTTCTGTCATCATTTACTCACACTCTTCATCTTCAGAGCACAAATCAAGATATATAGAGCACATTAAACGTAAACAGAAGCACAAACATGCAGGATTGACGTGTGATAACCACGGGTTCTTGGACTCTCCTTCTAACTCTGAGTGTGTGTGTGTGTGTATCACACACTGTAATGTTGTACCAACTGCTTTTCTTCACAATAGGAGTAGCGACAGGGAGTGGGGAGACGTTCGTCTGTGGATACTGTGTTGGTTTATGATAATAAAGTTAGAAGTTGGAAAGACAATATGGAAATACGAAATATAAAAAGTGTTTCTGTATTTCCTCTGTCAGTAAAGGCTGGATAAGGTTCGTAACTCACTGTCTCGTAACCCTCGCCTGAACACGTCTGCAGGTCTGTTTACATCAGAGCCTCGTTCTCATTGGTCTGTGAATCTGACCAATCACAAGCTGTAGCCCCGCCCACAGTTCCTCTGCTAGAGACTGATCCTAGAGAAACCAGAACATGCAGGAAAACAAAGCAACTGCTTCTGTTTTCTTGAAAGTAATCTATTAAATGCAATCTACACATTACCAAACACCATTAAATATTACATGTTTGTATAATATCTTCTAAAGAGACTTAACTACTTCGTTTCTCTTTTTTTATTTACAAATGTTCTATTAAAATGGGTTTATTATAAAGTCATTGGTTCATTGACATGATGTAGCAAAGCCTTGTTTACTGAAATCACGTGACTTTGGCAGATCCGTGTTCCTAACCACTGATTCAGAATCTCATCATGAGTGTGTTTGCTCTGGTTTCCCGTCTCTCATGTGTAGAAATGACAGTAATGTGAATGTGCTGCAGGTCTACAAGGTTCTGGTGAGGAAGACTCTGGACGAGAGCTGGGTCGTGTTCAGACGCTACACTGACTTCTCCAGACTCAACGACAAGGTCAGTGAGATGGAGGTTATACAGTGATGACGTTCCTCTAAGCCTGTGCTGTCACTGACCCGTTCCTCTAAGCCTGTGCTGTCTCTGACCCGTTCCTCTAAGCCTGTGCTGTCTCTGACCCGTTCCTCTAAGCCTGTGCTGTCACTGACCCGTTCCTCTAAGCCTGTGCTGTCTCTGACCCGTTCCTCTAAGCCTGTGCTGTCACTGACCCGTTCCTCTAAGCCTGTGCTGTCTCTGACCCGTTCCTCTAAGCCTGTGCTGTCACTGACCCGTTCCTCTAAGCCTGTGCTGTCTCTGACCCGTTCCTCTAAGCCTGTGCTGTCACTGACCCGTTCCTCTAAGCCTGTGCTGTCACTGACCCGTTCCTCTAAGCCTGTGCTGTCTCTGACCCGTTCCTCTAAGCCTGTGCTGTCACTGACCCGTTCCTCTAAGCCTGTGCTGTCACTGACCCGTTCCTCTAAGCCTGTGCTGTCACTGACCCGTTCCTCTAAGCCTGTGCTGTCACTGACCCGTTCCTCTAAGCCTGTGCTGTCACTGACCCGTTCCTCTAAGCCTGTGCTGTCACTGACCCGTTCCTCTAAGCCTGTGCTGTCTCTGACCCGTTCCTCTAAGCCTGTGCTGTCACTGACCCGTTCCTCTAAGCCTGTGCTGTCTCTGACCCGTTCCTCTAAGCCTGTGCTGTCACTGACCCGTTCCTCTAAGCCTGTGCTGTCACTGACCCGTTCCTCTAAGCCTGTGCTGTCTCTGACCCGTTCCTCAAAGCCTGTGCTGTCTCTGACCCGTTCCTCTAAGCCTGTGCTGTCACTGACCCGTTCCTCTAAGCCTGTGCTGTCTCTGACCCGTTCCTCAAAGCCTGTGCTGTCTCTGACCCGTTCCTCTAAGCCTGTGCTGTCACTGACCCGTTCCTCTAAGCCTGTGCTGTCACTGACCCGTTCCTCTAAGCCTGTGCTGTCACTGACCCGTTCCTCTAAGCCTGTGCTGTCTCTGACCCGTTCCTCTAAGCCTGTGCTGTCACTGACCCGTTCCTCTAAGCCTGTGCTGTCACTGACCCGTTCCTCTAAGCCTGTGCTGTCACTGACCCGTTCCTCTAAGCCTGTGCTGTCACTGACCCGTTCCTCTAAGCCTGTGCTGTCACTGACCCGTTCCTCTAAGCCTGTGCTGTCACTGACCCGTTCCTCTAAGCCTGTGCTGTCACTGACCCGTTCCTCTAAGCCTGTGCTGTCTCTGACCCGTTCCTCTAAGCCTGTGCTGTCACTGACCCGTTCCTCTAAGCCTGTGCTGTCACTGACCCGTTCCTCTAAGCCTGTGCTGTCACTGACCCGTTCCTCTAAGCCTGTGCTGTCACTGACCCGTTCCTCTAAGCCTGTGCTGTCACTGACCCGTTCCTCTAAGCCTGTGCTGTCACTGACCCGTTCCTCTAAGCCTGTGCTGTCACTGACCCGTTCCTCTAAGCCTGTGCTGTCACTGACCCGTTCCTCTAAGCCTGTGCTGTCTCCGACCCGTTCCTCTGCAGCTGAAGGAGATGTTCCCGGGGTTCAGACTCGCTCTGCCTCCCAAACGCTGGTTCAAAGACAACTACGAGACAGAGTTCTTGGAGGAGCGTCAGCTGGGCCTGCAGGCCTTCCTCCAGAACCTCGTGGCCCATAAAGACATCGCCCACTGGTGAGCTGCTCGCACACACATACATCTGCACACGTGCCTGAAGTGTGTGTGTGACGGACTCCACTGTTCCTCAGTGTGGCGGTTCGGGAGTTCTTGTGTCTGGATGAACCGCCCGGCCCGTTCGACAGTCTTGAGGAGAGTCGGGTGAGTCCGCTTTATTCTACAGTGCTTTATACAATACAGATCGAAGCAGCTTCACAGTAATAATGGGAAGATAATGATTCAGTGATGAAAACAAAAAAATTCTGCTGTAAAGCTTCTAAAAAAAGGGCAGTGAGTGTGAAATATGATGTCCATTGCAAACACTTCACAGGCTCGTGGAACAGAGTTAGTGCCAGGCTGACGTCAGAACCCGGAAGATTCATTCCCCGCTGGTTCCCTCAAGGTTTTCTGGTCTTCTGGGTTCTGACATCATCCCTGCAGCGCTCTATAATAAACTGTTATAGATTTATAGATTTCAACAGAGATGTTTGTATTACACGTCATAGAAGACAATGTTAGCATCTAGTTATATAGTACAATAATGACTGTGTCTCAAAATTATTCATGAGAATGTTTGGCTTTATCCAATGAGAAGACGTCTTCTGTGTGTGTGTGTGTGTGTGTGTGTGTCTGTCTGCAGGCATTCTGTGAGACTCTAGAGGAGAGCAACTACAGGCTTCAGAAGGAGCTTCTTGAAAAGCAGCGAGAGATAAACTGCTTGAAGAAAACACTGGAAGAGAAAGAGCGGCACATTCAAACACTGGAAGGGCGAATCAAGTAAATCCAAACTTACACTCAGTGCAGGCGTACAGACAGACAGACAGGCGTACAGACAGACAGGCGTACAGACGGACAGACAGGCGTACAGACGGACAGACAGGCGTACAGACAGACAGACAGGCGGACAGACAGACAGGCGTACAGACAGACAGGCGTACAGACAGACAGGCGTACAGACGGACAGACAGGCGTACAGACGGACAGACAGGCGTACAGACGGACAGACAGGCGTACAGACGGACAGACAGGCGTACAGACGGACAGACAGGCGTACAGACAGACAGGTGTACAGACGGACAGACAGGCGTACAGACGGACAGACAGGCGTACAGACGGACAGACAGGCGTACAGACGGACAGACAGGCGTACAGACGGACAGACAGGCGTACAGACAGACAGGCGTACAGACAGACAGGTGTACAGACAGACAGACAGGCGTACAGACAGACAGACAGGTGTACAGACAGACAGGCTTACAGACGGACAGACAGACAGGTGTACAGATAGACGGACAGACAGACAGGTGTACAGACCGACAGACGGACAGACAGACAGACAGACAGGCGTACAGACAGACAGACAGGCGTACAGACAGACAGGCGTACAGATAGACAGGCGTACAGACAGACAGACAGGCTTACAGACAGACAGGCGTACAGACAGACAGGCTTACAGACAGACAGGCGTACAGACAGGCGTACAGACAGACAGACAGGTGTACAGACAGACAGGCTTACAGACGGACAGACAGACAGGCGTACAGATGGACGGACAGACAGATAGGTGTACAGACCGACAGACGGACAGACAGACAGACAGGCGTACAGACAGACAGGCTTACAGACAGACAGGCTTACAGACAGACAGGCTTACAGACAGACAGGCGTACAGACAGACAGACAGACAGGCGTACAGGCAGACAGACAGACAGGTGTACAGACAGGCTTACAGACGGACAGACAGACAGGTGTACAGATGGACGGACAGACAGACAGGCGTACAGACGGACAGACAGACAGGCGTACAGACAGACAGGCGGACAGACAGACAGGCGGACAGACAGACAGGCGTACAGACAGACAGGCGTACAGACAGACAGACAGGCTTACAGACAGACAGGCTTACAGACAGACAGGCTTACAGACAGACAGGCGTACAGACAGACAGGCTTACAGACAGACAGACAGGCGTACAGGCAGACAGACAGGTGTACAGACAGACAGGTGTACAGACAGACAGGTTTACAGATGGACGGACAGACGGACAGACAGACAGACAGGCGTACAGACGGACAGACAGACAGGCGTACAGATAGACAGGCGTACAGACAGACAGACAGGCTTACAGACAGACAGGCGTACAGACGGACAGGCGTACAGACAGACAGGCGTACAGACGGACAGGCGTACAGACAGACAGGCGTACAGACGGACAGGCGTACAGACGGACAGGCTTACAGACGGACAGGCGTACAGACGGACAGGTGTACAGACGGACAGACAGACAGACAGACAGACAGGCGTACAGACAGACAGGCGTACAGACAGACAGGTGTACAGACAGACAGGCTTACAGACGGACAGACAGACAGGTGTACAGATGGACGGACAGACAGACAGGTGTACAGACCGACAGACGGACAGACAGGCGTACAGACGGACAGACAGACAGGTGTACAGTCAGACAGACAGGCGTACAGACGGACAGACAGACAGGTGTACATACAGACAGACAGACAGGTGTACAGACAGACGGACAGGTCCAGCTGACTCTCTCTCTCTCTGTGTGTGTGTGTGTGTGTGTGTGTGTGTGTCTGTGTGTGTAGCGGAGCGGTTCTGACTCCTGAGAGCCCGTGTGTGTCGGGCAGTGACAGCAGTGTGGACGTTGAGTCTTCAGCGGCCGAGGCCGATCAGGAGCTGCTGGAGGAAAAACAGTGAGTTAATGATACAGTTGTGATGATGTGAAGCGTCAGTATTCTGATCTTCTCCAATCATCTGGTGAGCTTTAACTCCGCCCTCAAGCTCACGCTCATCTGCATACTCTTGAGTGCCACACCATCTCAACATCCAATCAACAACTGATGCATAGAAACAAGCTCCGCCCCTACAGTTTGTCCTTTTTTGATAATCCATGTCAGAATACGAAAGTAAAGATCTGTTGTCCCTTACATTTCATCATGACTTTAAAACAGTGTGATCCACACAACCGTGATGCAGACGCACTAACGCGTGTACGTGTGTGTGTGTGTGTGTGCAGGTGTGCGCTGCAGTCGTCTCAGAGCTCAGTGTGTTGGTGTGGTCCTGCCATCAGCTCTTCTCCTCCTGTGATCCAGGTCACTCCTCTAGAACACTAACATCTCCTTCACTGTGTTCCTGTGGACGGAGTCAGCTCAGCCCAAAGAGACACACACACACACACACACACACACACACACACACACAGCCGGCAGGATCGCTCAGACAATCACACTGACACTGGGTTCGGCCGCGGCTGGAGAAGCATCTCAGGGTCACGTCTAGGTTTTATTTCTTGTTTTTGAGGTGTAAATGAGTGAGACTCACATACACTCACACACACACACACGTTACTTTGTCTCTGTCATGACGAGACTCTCTCTCACACACACACACACATACGTGACTCCGGTCTGTCGAGCTGTTTTCACATGACATCAGCTCAGATGATGATAGATATACGGTCATAATCGTGGTGAAATGCTGCTAGTGTGTGTTTAGTTCACTGAAGCCATATTTCCTGGTGTGTGTGTGCGTGTGTGCATGTGTGCATGTGCGTGTGTGCGTGTGCGTGTGTGTGTGTGTTGATCACAGCGAGGCCTGAAGCTCCACATCATGCACTTTACGTCCTGAGGGATTATGGGATAGATGCTTCTACACTACTTGATGAAATTATGTCCGAACACCACGGTAAAGCCGTGTGCCTTCACACACCACACATACACACGCACGCACTCACACATGCTCACGCACACACTCACACATGCTCACGCACACACTCGCACACACACTCGCAGACACACACACCATGAGTTTCACTGATGACACGGTGCCTTGCGTCTTTTCCCTCAGCAGAATTGTATGTATTTATAGACGAACACATGAGCTTCGCTGTGTTCAGAACGCCAGTCCCGGAGCGTGTGATTGGCTGATCGCTCAAGCCCCGGAGCGTGTGATTGGCTGATCGCTCAAGCCCTGGAGCGTGTGATTGGCTGATCGCTCAAGCCCCGGAGCGTGTGATTGGCTGATCGCTCAAGCCCCGGAGCGTGTAATTGGCTGATCGCTCAAGCCCCGGAGCGTGTGATTGGCTGATCGCTCAAGCCCCGGAGCATGTGATTGGCTGATCGCTCAAGCCCCGGAGCGTGTGATTGGCTGATCGCTCAAGCCCCGGAGCGTGTAATTGGCTGATCGCTCAGGCCCCGGAGTGTGTGATTGGCTGATCGCTCAAGCCCCGGAGCGTGTAATTGGCTGATCGCTCAAGCCCCGGAGTGTGTAATTGGCTGATCGCTCAGGCCCCGGAGTGTGTAATTGGCTGATCGCTCAGGCCCCGGAGTGTGTAATTGGCTGATCGCTCAGGCCCCGGAGTGTGTAATTGGCTGATCGCTCAAGCCCCGGAGTGTGTGATTGGCTGATCGCTCAAGCCCCGGAGCGTGTAATTGGCTGATCGCTCAAGCCCCGGAGTGTGTAATTGGCTGATCGCTCAGGCCCCGGAGTGTGTAATTGGCTGATCGCTCAGGCCCCGGAGTGTGTGATTGGCTGATCGCTCAGGCCCCGGAGTGTGTAATTGGCTGATCGCTCAGGCCCCGGAGTGTGTGATTGGCTGATCGCTCAAGCCCCGGAGCGTGTAATTGGCTGATCGCTCAGGCCCCGGAGTGTGTGATTGGCTGATCGCTCAAGCCCCGGAGCGTGTAATTGGCTGATCGCTCAGGCTGTTACTCGCCGAAGCAGGTGAAGCGATTTAAACTTTACTCTCTATTGTCTTTACGTTTACAGCAATATCACTAATGTTTGTATTTGTTATGTTTTGTTTAATCCGTTTCCAGCTCATGTTTATTGAGCTGATTGTTCTACAACTGTTATGCAAATAACTGGATTAACTGAGAAATATTTTCGGTGGCGGAATTTCCAACGTTCGGATCTTTAGAAATGTAATAAAGAGGATTCTGTGAAACTTTGAGTGGAAATATGAGGTGAAGTCTGTATATAGTGGATGGATACAGTGTGAAGTTAATCTTGTACTTCACTGTCACTGTTTTCTGTTCAAAGATCATCGATCTAAAACTGAGCTGTAGAAATCTGATAAACATTTCATTTAATTTCACAATAAACTTCCATTATAAATATTGTAAGTGCTGCAGTTTCACTGTCGTTTTTCACTTTACAATAAAATATAAACTGCTCACATCGATTATACTGTAAACGGTGTGTGTGTGTGCATATTAGTGTATGAGAGAGTGTGAGTGTGTTTGTAAGATAGTGTGTTCACTATTCAGCTAGGCCCGTCATCCTTAACTCCATCACGGTCAGCCAGGAACCTTGGAGTTGTTATTGATGATCAATTGAACTTCACAGACCACATCACTAGAACTGCCCGGTCCTGCAGATTTGCTTTGTATAACACAGGGACGGCTTTGCCGACAGGCGACACAGGCGGCCGCCTGGGGCGCCATCTGCTGGACGGGGCGCAAAATTGCAGAATAAAAAAAAAAGTTAATTAAATGTTATGAAAGCTGCGCACACGCTGTACACTTTTACTGTGCACTGTCCACACACTGCTTGTATTTGTCCATTTCTTTTACTAGATTATACAATCCTAAAAAACGACTGAGTCACTCTGACTGACAGGCAGCTGTCAAACTCACGCGCGTTGCTCAGCAACCGGGAGTGTCGTGAAAAGATGGACAAAGCAAAAAAGCGGCCGGGGGCTAAAATAGAAATAGCCCATTCGTTTTGTTTTGCTTAATCGGCGGCGCTAGGTTTTTATTTTATGGGTATTATCATGGGATTAATATTATAACTATTATTATGTAATGTAGACAGACACTAACTAAAAGAGGTTTGATTTTTTTCTTTGTTTAATTTGAACACTTAATATGGGTTGGAGCTTTTAATTTTGAACTCTCAAAGTGCACCAGATTGATGAATTTAACATTAAAATGCACAAAATTTTCTTACGGGGGAGCATGCCACCGAACCCCCCTAGCCAGCAGCCTAATGGATTAGTAATAATAGTAGTGGTGGTAGTAATTGTCATTTATGTACTACAAGTTACATGGTCGGTCAGATAAAATGTATTTGTACAATGCAACTATGTAGGATGATTTAAATATCCTTGAACGTTCTTTGTAGCATTTGTATAAACAATTTATTACAGTTCAAGTCATAATTTGCTTGTTGAAGTTTTGGAGTGACTATAAGAGCATTTTTGTTTAGTTAAATAAATACTCATTATTTTTAAAGGAGGGGGGGCGCAAAAATTAATCTCGCCTAGGGCAGCCAAAGGGCTAGAGCCGGCCCTGGTATAACATTAGGAAGATCAGGCGCTTCCTATCAGAGCATGCTACACAACTCCTTGTTCAAGCGCTTGTTCTATCCAGACTGGACTATTGCAATGCTCTCCTGGCTGGTCTTCCAGCTTGCACGATCAAACCTCTGCAGCTAATCCAAAATGCTGCGGCTAGAGTGGTCTTTAACTCGCATCAAATTCAAGTCACTGACGCTTGCTTACAGAACAACCACTGGCTCTGCTCCCTTTTACCTAAACTCATTACTTCAGACTTATGTCCCTTCCAGAAATTTGCGCTCTGCAAGTGAACGTCGTCTTGTGGTGCCACGTCAAAGAGGCACAAGATCTCTTTCTCAGACCTTTACCATGACTGTTCCTTGCTGGTGGAATGACCTACCCAACTCAACCAGAGCTGCTGAGTCCGTAGTCATTTTTAAGAAACGGTTGAAGACGCATCTCTTTCGGCAGCACTTGTTCCAGTAATACTAACACTTTCTCTTCCTTTCTCTAAAAAAAAAAAAAAAAAATTGCACGGGTTCTACGTTGGATTAAACTGTGAAAGGTTATAGCACTTACATTTTGTTGTCCTGCTGTTAGTTTAAATGCTTCTATGGTTCTCATTTGTAAGTCGCTTTGGATAAAAGCGTCTGCTAAATGAATAAATGTAAAATGTAAGAGAGTGAGTGTCACAAGTGTGTGTGTTTTTGAAAGAGAGTGAGTGTCAGAGTGTGTGTTTGTAAGAGAGTTAGTGTCAGAGTGTGTGTGTGTTTGTAAGAGAGTGAGTGTCACAAGTGTGTGTGTTTGTAAGAGAGTTAGTGTCAGAGTGTGTGTGTGTGTTTGTAAGAGAGTTAGTGTCAGTGTGTGTGTTTGTGTGTGTGTGTTTGTAAGAGAGTTAGTGTCAGAGTGTGTGTGTGTGTGTGTTTGTAAGAGAGTGTCACGAGCAGTGTTGGGCAGTAACGCGTTACTGTAACGCAGTTACTTTTGACAGTAACTAATACTTTAACGCATTACTTTTAAAATAAATTAACTCCGTTACCGTTACATATGGTGCATTGTCCGTTACTTTTTTTAAATTAATTAGTTGCTGGAGCGGCTGAGAAGTGTGCGCTGTCATTACGAGAGCACTGAAGAGACTGTTAGCATTATATACACAGAGCGAGAGGACACAAACTATCACTGGCTGAGTTGTTTACGTTACACGACGTGAGGCAGCGCGAGCACGAGCTGCGAGGAGAGTGCTAACACTTCAGATGCGCATTTAAAACACAGACAGCAAATCGGTATGAATACAGAACACTAAAGTACACATTGTCATATCATTATAAAGTAATTAATTTATAAAATAAAAACTAGATGCTGCATCAGCAGAGAAAGAACAGTAGCTTGCCGTCTGAGAGGACTAACATTAGTAACGGCTAACTTACCTCAAGCGATTAAAGCAATGTGACAAAAACACACGCAGACCTGACCCAAATGTTTTATGTCGCAATTGTTACCATCTATTTGCATTAGTTTCTATCCAGCTGGTCACTTTTATGCATTCATTAGCCGGCGAAGTTGTATTTTTAAAGCTAGTGACGTGATTGCTTTCTCAACATTGATATGTTCAAGCCGACATCAAGTGTTCTAATCATCAAGTGTCCTAATCATCAAGTGTCCTAATCATCAAGTGTCCTAATCATCAAGTGTCCTAATCATCAAGTGTCCTAATCATCAAGTGTTCTAATCATCAAGTGCCCTAATCATCAAGTGTTCTAATCATCAAGTGCCCTAATCATCAAGTGTCCTAATCATCAAGTGTCCTAATCATCAAGTGCCCTAATCATCAAGTGTCCTAATCATCAAGTGTCCTAATCATCAAGTGTCCTAATCATCAAGTGTCCTAATCATCAAGTGCCCTAATCATCAAGTGCCCTAATCATCAAGTGCCCTAATCATCAAGTGCCCTAATCATCAAGTGTCCTAATCATCAAGTGTCCTAATCATCAAGTGTCCTAATCATCAAGTGCCCTAATCATCAAGTGTCCTAATCATCAAGTGTCCTAATCATCAAGTGCCCTAATCATCAAGTGTCCTAATCATCAAGTGTCCTAATCATCAAGTGTCCTAATCATCAAGTGTCCTAATCATCAAGTGTCCTAATCAAGTGTCCTAATCATCAAGTGTCCTAATCATCAAGTGTTCTAATCATCAAGTGTCCTAATCATCAAGTGTCCTAATCATCAAGTGTCCTAATCATCAAGTGTTCTAATCATCAAGTGCCCTAATCATCAAGTGTTCTAATCATCAAGTGTCCTAATCATCAAGTGTCCTAATCATCAAGTGCCCTAATCATCAAGTGCCCTAATCATCAAGTGCCCTAATCATCAAGTGTCCTAATCATCAAGTGTCCTAAAGTGTCCTAATCATCAAGTGTCCTAATCATCAAGTGTTCTAATCATCAAATGTCCTAATCATCAAGTGTCCTAATCATCAAGTGTCCTAATCATCAAGTGTCCTAATCATCAAGTGCCCTAATCATCAAGTGTCCTAATCATCAAGTGTCCTAATCATCAAGTGTCCTAATCATCAAGTGTCCTAATCATCAAGTGTCCTAATCATCAAGTGCCCTAATCATCAAGTGTCCTAATCATCAAGTGTCCTAATCATCAAGTGTCCTAATCATCAAGTGCCCTAATCATCAAGTGCCTCAAGTGCCCTAATCATTAAGTGCCTCAAGTGCCCTAATCATCAAGTGCCTCAAGTGCCCTAATCATCAAGTGCCTCAAGTGTCCTAATCATCAAGTGTCCTAAAGTGTCCTAATCATCAAGTGTCCTAATCATCAAGTGTCCTAATCATCAAGTGTCCTAATCATCAAGTGCCCTAATCAAGTGTCCTAATCATCAAGTGTCCTAAAGTGTCCTAATCATCAAGTGTCCTAATCATCAAGTGTCCTAATCATCAAGTGTTCTAATCATCAAGTGTCCTAATCATCAAGTGTTCTCAAATAAAGTAAAAGACTGTACATGTAATATAGGTCTAAATTTATGTCATTTTAATGCTCTGGCCTTTGCAGATATTTAAATATGTCCATCTTCTTTAATATTGAATCACATTTAGCATTAAATATGGTTATTAGCCTAAATGTTGTAGAAGTATCATTCATTGTTAGTTTTTTAATTTCAACATTTTGTATTGTATCTGTTACCTTAGTTAATGTACTTTGAACTAACAAGAATGATCAAGGTACAATTGGATTGCTCAAATATTCATACATTCAGTAAAAACACATACTGTCAGCTGCATGAACATATCAATGTTGAGAAAGCAATCACGTCACTAGCTTTAAAAACGCTTGTTTTGTTATTTATTTCAGTAAGTACTTACTTAACGAGCTCAAAAAGAGTAGGTACTTTATAGCCAAATCTCGTTGAGTATGAATGCGATCCGGACATCATCGCCATGTTGACGTTATCATGTGACCTACGACGCGTTATCACAAGCGCAACAACTGATATGAGCGACAGGTTTAATTCATCTATCTGTAAATATCTTGATATTGATGAAAGTTGCTCATTTTGTGGTATTGTTGAAGAAACAGCTGCCCATTTATTTTGTGAATACATTTAGGGTTGATTTAAGCAGTTGTATCCTTATAACGATATCATTTTTTATTAAGAAACCCCCAAATCGTCATCTCTTGCATATTGTTATTTCTTTATTTTACACCCAAAAAGTTTCTCCTTCAAGTTTTCTCTTTTTCTTTATGAATTTACCTCTTAATTCATCCCTCAGACTTCTAACAAAACATTTTTTATGTATTATGAAGAACTATTTAAAGATTTTCCTTGTTATTGTTCTTTTTTGTATATAAATATCATATTATGATGTACACAAACCAACGATCTTTATGTTTTCTGTTTTGTCATTATGATTGTTCATTGTTAGATACAACTTTGGTATATTTCCATGATCTTGTAGGTAATAAGTTTATTAAGTGTAAATGATATATGAGCGACAGGTAGGCCTACACTACTTCATAACATCAGTAACTCGACAGCACAAACTAGAACAGTTTTCCTCAGCGTTTGTAATGTCTGCACAAAGGAGACGTGCAGCTGCTCGAAGATCTCTCCTTTGGAGGAAACTGTTGATTTTATACTCGAAAAATGTAAGTAGGCTATCACTCTTTAAAAATTAATATTACCTCAGAATGAATTGCATTATTAGCCCACCCCAAAACTTAAACAAAATAATAATATTAAATGCTGACCAATACTTAATTATATTACTTTTTTATATACTAAAAATTATATAATTTAATAAAACAAGCTAAATGTAATTTGTTTTGTCATATGACTTATGCATGAATACACACTAAATGCAGTGAAACATCTCAATTGTCAGTCAAGCAATGAATTAATGCATACATTAATTCAATAATTATATTTTATATCCTGACAACAATAAGAAACATGAATAAATGAGTAAAATAACAAATAAAAGTAACCATCACAATAAACAAATGCATTTACAAGACAACAACACATGAAACGAAGCTTTATTCAGACTACAAGCATGTATTTACAGGCGGTGAACCGCACATCATAACATCTCAACACAGCGGTTCCCATTCTGGGCTTTATCCTGATGAAGTCACCAGAGCTGAGCCGTGCCTTCGTGCCGGTGTTGTGCCGAATTTCGACCCCCGCCAAATTATTACCCGCCTAGCATTGGTATTTAGGATTAGTTGTGGGGAAGGGGCTAGGATTAGGGTTAGGATTAGATCAGTACCTGATACTGACTTCAACGAGGGGGGTAATAATTTGGCAGGGGGTCGAAATTCGGCACAACACCTGAGCTTGTTACTGCGCTTCACAATCTGAGGCAATAAGGGCAGATGGAGTGATGGAGCGTCTCATCCACGGCACCGTCTCCAGGATTCAGCTCTGGGCTCCTCATCCTCAGTGCTCACAGCCTCACACTAGTCTGCAGACATTTCAGATCCTACAAAAATGCCCAAACATTATACAAAATTCTTTACAGCACATTTGTCTAATGTCAACATTGTTGACAACAGTGAATTGTCCTGCAAAATAGCACACATTCATCACTCAGATGTCTTTTTCATGTTGTGATTTGCTCATCTGCAATACTTATACAATATTTTCCTTACAGATGTAAATAGACATTTTAAATAAGCGTGTTTAAGATGTATATGGTTATGTAAATCCCCTTTAGAGACGTAACGTTACGTGTGCTTACTGGAGCTCCCCTGTTAGTTAGCTATACATGATAAAACATGTTTTTACAGCAAAATCACAACTATACTATACTGTCTAACTCCTTTACACCTTGAACAGTTAAAACGTTTAGTTTAACACATACGATTTAAACACCTTTACGTTTACTCACCTTTGAAAACCCCCGCGTCGCTGATCTCCGTGATGTTGATAATGACGTATGCTCTCGCGTGGCCTCATGGGATAGATGAGTATCATGAGTAACCATCGGTCGAGCACTCAAAAATCTGTGCTGAAGCAGTAGATCATCCGGGAACTTCTCGCCTACTCTTTTATGAATACTGATGTTTCGAACGTACTGCTTCTTTCACGTACTGTTTTCGCCTACTATATAGTAGGAAAGTAGGGATATTCGAACGCACTATCGTCCAAATCTCGCGATAATTAGTACGTCACCCAGGTAATTCTCGCCTACTCTTTTATGAATACTGAGGATTCGAACGTACTTTTTCGCTCGCCTACTCTTTTCCCCTACTATATAGTAGGGAAGTATGCGATTCCGAACGCAGCCAACGAGTGTCACAGTGTGTGTATGTAAGAGAGTGAGTGTCAGAGAGTGTGTGTGTTTCTAAGAGAGTGTGTGTGAGAGAGAGAGTGTGTGTGTGTGTTTGTAAGAGAGTTAGTGTCAGAGTGTGTGTGTGTGTTTGTAAGAGAGTGAGTGTCACAGTGTGTGTGTGTGTGTGTTTGTAAGAGAGTTAGTGTCAGAGTGTGTGTGTGAGTGTGTGTTTGTAAGAGAGTGAGTGTCACAGTGTGTGTGTGTGTGTGTGTGTGTGTGTGTGTGTTTGTAAGAGAGTTAGTGTCAGAGTGTGTTTGTGTACTTCCTGCTCATAAAGGAGTTGTTGGTAATGAGGAGACAAGCTGGCAAAAGAGGCAACCAAAGAAGAGGAAATTCAATTAAGCATTCCACTCAGTAATTCAGAAGTAAAGGTACTCATTAAACATAAAGTTAACAAAATATGGCTAGCTAAATGGGATAAGGAGAAGGTAGACATTTATACAATATACAAAAAGATATTTTAAGTAGCAAACATATTTATCCAAACAGACAGGAAGAGGTTTGGTTTACAAGAATGAAAATAGGCCATACATGGTTTAAATAATAGCTTACATGTTATAAATAAACATCCATCTGGAAAATGTGAGAATTGTGGAGTGAGAGAGGATGTAGATCATGTTCTTTTAAGGTGCATAAGATTCTCCAGACTAAGAGAAAAATTGAAGAGGGAAGTGAATGCAGTCAAAAAAGCCTTTTCGTTAGAAACATTATTATGTGAGACTAGATCAGGAAACATCACTGATGCTATGATAACATTTATCAAAGACACATAACTAGCAAATAGGATTTAAATTTAATTTGTTTTTTTGTTTTTGTGTGTGTGTGAATGATATCCATTGATTGCATCTCAGCCCAGTAGATGGCGGTAATACACTTTGACTGTAAACTGCCATAAAACATAACAGAAGAAGAAGAGACGCCGCTGTATGGGTTTCAAGAAGCTTGACTCGCTCCGTCTTGTGTAGTTTAAGTGTTTGTTTATTTGGTGTGTGTGTGTGAGAAAGAGAGACTGTGATGGACGTTCGGGTGTGTGGGATGTTCAGCGCCGCGGTTCTGTTCCGCTTAGTTCTGCTGTGCGTCAGTGTTTATCAGGATCAGAATCTGCAGCTCAAATACACTGATGTGGATTATCACGTGTTCACTGACGCGTCCAGATTCATCACACAGGTGACACACACACACACACACAGATCACAGCCGATTTATAACACCACAGATCTATACTGTTTTTTTTTTAGATATAATACTGCCATATGAGAAGTACTAATCATGCTTTCGTAAATCATGACCTATAAATTGTCACAATTATGGAATAAAAACTATTTATTTCATGATTATGAGTTTGACATTTAATGTCATAATGTAGACTTTTTATCTAATGATTTTAACTTGTATTGAAAAGTCAAAATTATGAAATAAAAAGGTGAATTTAACATGATGTTTAAGAGCCTAAATATGACATTGTTTATTATTGAATATTTTTTGTTACTGATGTGCTTTAACATATTAGTCTGGTGTTTTATGAGCTAATCCTTCAGTTCTCTTTCACGGTTCACTCGGCGCTGCGTAGCGAAGGCCCTTGGGCGGTGCTGATGTTCTGAACCCGTATAGTATCTTTCATATGAACCTATGAAAGAGAACATGGATTACGCAAGTAACCCGAGGCGTACGTCAATACTTAATAAACATGCAGACGAAATGCTTTAATAAAACAAGTGTTTGGTCAAACAATGATGTAATGAACTCTGAACCTTGAGCCAAGGCTTATGTTGTGGTAATGGGCTAGGGTTGGAGGAGGAAGGTCAGAGGTCAGTGACCCTGCCGTGTGTTTGCAGGGCGAGAGTCCATACCGCAGATCCACGTTCCGCTACACGCCTGTGCTAGCCCTGATGCTGACGCCTAACGTCTTGCTAACGGCTCACTTCGGGAAGCTGCTGTTCTGTGCCTGCGACCTGCTGTCGGGCTGGCTGCTGCTACGGCTGCTAGCTCTGCGCGGGGCGTCCCGCGGCTTGGCCCTCGTGTGCTGCGGCCTGTGGCTCCTGAACCCGCTGCCGGCCGGCGTGTCGACGCGAGGGAACGCAGAGTCTGTGCTAGCCGTGCTGGTTCTGTCCACACTGCTGTGTCTGGAGTCCCGGAGACTCACGGCCGCCGCGCTCCTGTTCGGCCTCTCCGTCCACATGAAGATCTACCCGCTCACATACGCACTGCCCATCGCGCTGTCTCTGGCCGAGACCCCGTCCAGGGAGCGAGCGCTGGTCCCGAACCTCACCCGGGTCTTCAACAGGGATCTGCTGCTGTTTGCTGCTGTGTCCGGGTCCGTGTTCCTGGCTCTGAACGGGACCTTCTACTGCATGTACGTTTAAAAGCATCTCATGATGCACCTCATGAATGTGACCAGCAATATAGACCGTTACACTTCTCACTTGTGTCTCTACATCACTCCCAGACATCCATTAATTATTTCACAGTCAGTGCACTATTATTCTAGCATAAGAAAATAATACTATAATATGACGATCTGTTGTCTTGTTGTGTTTCTCAGTTACGGCTGGGATTTCCTCCACGAGTCGTATCTGTACCACGTGACTCGCAGAGACATCCGGCACAACTTCTCTCCGTACTTCTACATGCTGTACCTGACGGCGGAGGGGGCCGGGAGCTGGACCGGGAGCCTGGCGCTGGTGCTGTTCGTGCCGCAGCTGCTGCTGGTGCTTCTGTCCTCGCTGGCCTTCCACTCCGACCGGCCCTTCTGCTGCTTCCTCCACACCGCCGTCTTCGTCAGCTTCAACAAGGTCTGCACGTCACAGGTACGAAAACCCTCAGGGACGGACTCTCATCTATCCCTGCTTCTGCCCTGCTTCCTGTGCTTCTCCTGCTTCTCCTGCTTCCCCTGCTTCCCCTGCTTCCCCTGCTTCTCTCCTGCATCCTCTGCTTCTCCTGCTTCTCCTGCTTCCTCTGCTTCTCTTGCTTCCTGTGCTTCTCCTGCTTCCCCTGCTTCTCCTGCTTCCCCTGCTTCTCCTGCTTCCTCTGCTTCTTCTGCTTCCTCTGCTTCCCCTGCTTCCCCTGCTTCCCCTGCTTCCCCTGCTTCTCTCCTGCATCCTCTGCTTCTCCTGCTTCTCCTGCTTCTCCTGCTTCTCCTGCTTCCTCTGCTTCTTCTGCTTCCTGTGCTTCTCCTGCTTCCCCTGCTTCTCCTGCATCCTCTGCTTCTCCTGCTTCCTCTGCTTCTCCTGCTTCCCCTGCTTCTCCTGCTTCTCTTGCTTCCTCTGCTTCTCCTGCTTCTCTTGCTTCCTCTGCTTCTCCTGCTTCTCCTGCTTCTCTTGCTTCCTATGCTTCTCCTGCTTCCTCTGCTTCTCCTGCTTCTCCTGCTTCCTCTGCTTCTCCTGCTTCTCTTGCTTCCTCTGCTTCTCCTGCTTCTCCTGCTTCTCTTGCTTCCTATGCTTCTCCTGCTTCCTCTGCTTCTCCTGCTTCTCCTGCTTCCTCTGCTTCTCCTGCTTCTCCTGCTTCCTCTGCTTCTCCTGCTTCTCCTGCTTCCTCTGCTTCTCCTGCTTCTCCTGCTTCTCTTGCTTCCTATGCTTCTCCTGCTTCCCCTGCTTCTCCTGCTTCCCCTGCTTCTCCTGCTTCCTCTGCTTCTTCTGCTTCCTCTGCTTCCTGCTTCTCCTGCTTCTCTCCTGCATCCTCTGCTTCTCCTGCTTCCTCTGCTTCTCCTGCTTCTCTCCTGCATCCTCTGCTTCTCCTGCTTCCTCTGCTTCTCCTGCTTCCCCTGCTTCTCCTGCTTCTCTTGCTTCCTCTGCTTCTCCTGCTTCTCTTGCTTCCTCTGCTTCTCCTGCTTCCTCTGCTTCTCCTGCTTCTCTTGCTTCCTCTGCTTCTCCTGCTTCTCTTGCTTCCTCTGCTTCTCCTGCATCCTCTGCTTCTCCTGCTTCCTCTGCTTCTCCTGCTTCCTCTGCTTCTCCTGCTTCTCTCCTGCATCCTCTGCTTCTCCTGCTTCCTCTGCTTCTCCTGCTTCCCCTGCTTCTCCTGCTTCTCTTGCTTCCTCTGCTTCTCCTGCTTCTCTTGCTTCCTCTGCTTCTCCTGCTTCTCCTGCTTCTCTTGCTTCCTATGCTTCTCCTGCTTCCTCTGCTTCTCCTGCTTCTCCTGCTTCTCCTGCTTCTCTTGCTTCCTATGCTTCTCCTGCTTCCTCTGCTTCTCCTGCTTCTCCTGCTTCCTCTGCTTCTCCTGCTTCTCCTGCTTCCTCTGCTTCTCCTGCTTCTCTTGCTTCCTCTGCTTCTCCTGCTTCTCCTGCTTCTCTTGCTTCCTATGCTTCTCCTGCTTCCTCTGCTTCTCCTGCTTCTCCTGCTTCCTCTGCTTCTCCTGCTTCTCCTGCTTCCTCTGCTTCTCCTGCTTCTCCTGCTTCCTCTGCTTCTCCTGCTTCCTCTGCTTCTCCTGCTTCTCCTGCTTCCCCTGCTTCCCCTGCTTCTCCTGCTTCTCCTGCTTCCCCTGCTTCTGCTGCTTCCTCTGCTTTGATAGAACGTGCCATAGAATGTGCCATTTGATAGAATGTGTGTGCAGTATTTCCTCTGGTATCTGTGTCTGCTGCCGCTGGTGCTGCCGCGTCTGGCGCTGGGCTGGAGACGAGGGCTCGAGCTGCTGCTGCTGTGGGCTGTGGGTCAGGTGAGTGAAAATGAACATCAATTCATAGCTATATTCCTGACAGCGCAAGTCTTCATCTTTGATGTTCTCTCTTCCAGGCGCTCTGGTTATTGCCAGCCTATTTCCTGGAGTTCGAGGGCCGGAACAGTTTCACTCTCATCTGGATGGCCGGTCTGCTGTTTCTCCTGATAAACTCCTTCATACTGGGACAGATCATCTGCCATTACAGGCCCATAGAAGCTCTGCAGAAGAAAACAGAGTGACAGAGGCGTGTGAGGACGGAGGAGATGTCATCACTGCATAATGCAGGGATCAGATGTCGAGGGTTCCTCATGTTTCTGCAGAGCAGTGATCCAGGCCAGTAGATGTCGCCAGAGATCCACAGTCTGAGTATCTGACAGTCACAGAGACTATAAGTGCTGCTTTTTACAAACTTTACAGTTAAGAGTCAGTCGCTCTCTGGACAGAACTTTTACTGGACTTACATTTGATGTTTGTAAATGCTCTGTGATCATGAGAATGAATGAGGCGTTTGCAGGGCAGATCTGTGCAAGAGAAGCTCCGCCCTGCCTGATGATGTCACACCAATAGGAATGAGTGTTGACTGGCTGTGGGCGGGGTCTAAACTGGGTTGGATCCTCTTCAGATGTGGTCTCATATCAGAACTGTGTTTTAAGCTTTAAATATCTTCTCTGGTGGACATTTATCCAAAATACTGGGAACAATTTTAAAATGAAAAAGGAGAATCTGAAATGTGAATCACAAGTGGAAATATTTCTTTCTGCCCTTATCCATAATAAAACCCTCTCCTTTTTGTCATACAAGATTTTTATTTTTATAAAAGTAATAAATATAACAGAAAGACCCATACTTGATTGTTGCTGCTTTGCAGTTACAAATTTGTGTAAAACATTATTGTATCTTCTGTCAATATTTATTGTCCATATTGAATGCCAGTGGCAAAATGTCGTATTAAAATCCTTCCTGAAAAAGTGCAAAAGGTCTTTGATATTTATTAAACAATAAATACAAATTGTTGATACAAATGAACCTTCCACAAAGGCCTCTCATCAAACACCGGAGCGTCACAATGACATCGGTTTGCTTTCTCTGAACAAGCGTAGTGCAAATGCATTATTACTATATTACTACTATTATCTTTACTTATTGACAAATACATGAAGGCCCGGTTCCACAGACAGGGCTTAGATTAAGCCAGGATTAGGCCTTAGTTCAATTAAGTAACTTTTATAAACATGCCTTAGAAAAAAACATTACTGATGTGCGTCTTGAAGCAAAACAATGGCACTGACGTATTTAAGATACGCTTTGAGTTAACACGGCTGGGATTAGATTAAGCCTGATTAGATTCAAATTAATTAGGTCTGTGAATCTGTAGTTTTATATAAAGTCGTAGATAAAAACTCAGAACTTTAGAGCGTGCTCCATTAAACATGTCATTAAACGTTTGGCATTATTATCAATGCTGAAGTGAATTTAACATTAAAATGTTTAAGTGCCTAAATATTTGACATTCTTATTGAATATTTTTTGTTACTGATCTGCTTCAACATATTAGGGTGTTTTTCACCTCTTGGCTGTTTTATGGGATAGAAGAATATTTCTGTCCAAATATGGAGTCATATAAGCCGATATCCGTAAACAAACTTCAGATGAAATCCTTCAGTTTTTATACTTCAATACTTAATAAACATGAAGATGAAATGTTTTAATAAAACAAGTGTTTGGAGTTTGGATAACAATGATTGTAATGATAATTGTTGTTTTATTTCTCATTTTTATATTAGTAACTTTATCCTTGTCCATGTTTGATGAACAGAGAAATATTAGCCAGACTATATAAAAACTGCATAGAAGAAAATATAATGAAAGCTCAGCGAATAAACTCTAAACCGCTGAGCACTGAAACCACATCCTGAAGCTGATAGAAACAGTTTTCTTATTCAGGGGTGTGTCTTTTTGTCCAATAGAAATATCTAAACATTCTTGAATCAAGATATAAGCAAAATGACCAGACTAGATATTAAGTCTTGTTTTCTGACATACTGATCAAAATGAAGCGAGTTTGTGCTTAATACAACAACACATATCTGCCAGTGGAGTCAGAAAACTAATCTTAATTCAAAAAGAAAACAAGTTTGATAAAACGGATAGTTCCAGTCCTTGATTCTGATTGGTTGAGCCACGTCCGAAGCCGTTGTAAAGACTCGACTGTTGCCGCATGTGCTGCATATTTATATGGCGTAACCGTTTTATAAAAGCAACAAGCCGCTTGAAGCCGTGTTTTACAGTGACTTTAGCACAACGTCCCTTAGCGGTTCTACATTCACTATAAATCACAGCTTCGCGGGGCATATTGCTTTATTCTGACCCCATTGGCAGATATTTGTTCTTGTTTTAAGTAATGTAATGTATCAGTAAATGTATCTTTATTTAAGGAATGATCAGATATTTGTGCTGTAAAACGAGTGCTGAGCGAGTGTTTGTGTGTGTGAGCCCGTTCCAGCAGAGCTAAGGCCCGAACGAAGCGCTACTGCATGAAGGCGTACGGGTGGGCCTTGTCTGCGCTGCTCATCACACAGTTGCTCATCGTGTTCCAGCGTGGCGGATCCGCCGGCTCCTGCTTGATGCCCTGAAGGAGCCCGGGCCCTTTGAACTCGCAGGCCTTATAGCCGTGCTGCACGAACCCTCTGTAGTCGCCAGCGCAGGCGTCGGGCCCGTGTGTGTTCAGCGGCCCGTGTGTGTTCAGCGAGTCTCTGTTCAGCACACACTTCAGAGGCCGAGCCGGTCCGCCGTAAGCGCTGGGATACGGGCTCCCGTACGGCGTTCCCTTCATCCGCTGACAGGAGAACACCTCGCCATACACACACTCCGCTTTCATCGGCACGCTCTCGAAGCCGCACGCGTACCGCCCGAACACGTCACAGCCGTTCTCCGAGTCCGAGTCCTGCTCCACCTTTATGGGCGGCTCCGGCACCAGGAGCGAGTCGAAGCCCTCGCCGGGCCCGGCGTAGCAGTAGCTCTCGCTCTTGATGGCGTCTGTGGCATACTCGTTGTGTGAGACGCTCCCGTACGTCTTCGGCACGAACACCTCGGCCCTGGAGCTGTAGTATCCGGGGCCCGGGCGATACGGTCTCCCGTAGTGTGTGTGTTTCCTCACGGGCCACACGCCACAGTCCAGGTTCTGGAGCTTCGGGACACTCGACGCAGACTTGCAGAAGTTCAGTGGCTCGTCCGGCCCGTACTGAGCGTCTTTAGGGGGGATCATGTGTGACCGTCTGAGAGGATCGTCTCTGTCACTGCCGGAGACAAGCACACACACACACACACACACACACACACAGAGGGATGAATCAGCACTAACCCAACCATAAACCTCTCTGCGAGGGATCTGAGGGTTCAGTGCAACTGGGGGATTTAGCAGGACAAATAAAGATGAAGTTCCATCTAAACGGCTGAAAAGAAAAAAAACTTAAAGCTCTAAGGTCCTGAACCCTAAAGAGTCGATGTGGACGGACCTGAAAAGAGAAGATCCTGCTATTCTGTCAGTGGCGAATCACAATCACGTCAAAACTCTTTCATATAATATAGTAATTAAAACAACTATTATTATGTTCTCCAAATTGTAAGCTATGTCATTAAGGGCAAGTGTCTAGGTCAAGTCAAGTCAGCTTTATTTCTATAGCGCTTCACAGTGATAAAATAACAGTGTTGCAAAATTCATCAATTATGAGACATTAAATTTCACTGTAAAGCAGTTCTACAGAAGACAACAGATTCATTACTGGGTTCAGGATCAGGGTTTCCACCGTAACAAAACTTCTAAAGGTGATTAAAGAGTGAATTTCTGCAGCAGTAACAGTGACCGTTTCTCCAGGCCAGAGGGAAAGGAAAGAGTCTTACTTGTGATCTAGTGAGGAGAGAACGGGGTACTTGTGTTTGGCCTTCATCAGGCCGGTCTTCATCCTCGGCTCTGCGCTGGAGGGCACGAGGGGCACGGCCACACAGAACAGCCCCAGCTGAGGAGGCAGACTCGCCCCGGACACCGTCCTCCTCCGCTGGCCCTGGAGGAGCTTCAGGCGGCCCTGGAACTGCATCGTCTGCAAGACACACACTTCAGATCTGAGCACACGCTATGAGCCGTGTTACACACAAACACACACACACACACACTATAGGCGGAGAGCAGAGACAGTGGTGATGCAGTGGATGGAGAGGATCAAGAGGTCATGACTGACGAGGGCCGATGGAGGGAATGTGGCCAGTTACACCCCGACTCTTTACAAGAAGTGCCATGGGGATTTAATGAGCACAGAGAGTCTCTATCTCTTCCCAAGGACAGTGTTTCAGTATAGTGTCCCCATCACTACACTGGGGCGTTAGGACCCACACAGACCACAGCACCCCCTGCTGGCCGCATTAACACCTTCTCCGACAGCGACCTGGTTTTCCCAGGAGTCTTCCATCAAGGTACTGACTAGCCTCAGCCCTGCTTATCTTCAGTGGGAGCCCAGTCCTGGGCTACAGGGTGATATGGCTGTGGTAACGTCTTCTGAGATGAACGTCACAAGCATCTGTCTAACTACAACCTTCTTATGAATCAACCCTGTTTATGTGCAGAAAACAATCTAAAGGACACAAAGCCAAATCACATGCGGAGACTCGAGACCTGCAGCCAAAACATCAACATGGTTTGGATTTTTTTCTCTCAGTGGAATAATTTAAGGAAAAATCTCATGGAAAACAATCTATAAGAAGTCCCTGTTCAGTCGAGGGTTATGATCACATGTGAGTCACACAGTCATATATCTGTGGCCTCTAAACTGAAGGAATCTCTCACCAGAAATCCAGACGTGCTGTCCAGTAAGCAGCGCACTCGCAGGATAAAACATCGATTCAGGAAGCAGGAGAACTCTGGAGCAACGCCACCCGCCTCCTCGGACTCAAACAACGAGCTGACCACATAATCTTCACCTACAAGACAAACATGAGCGGTCGAACATCAGTTCGCATCAGTGTGTGAAGCGTGTGATGCGTGTGATGGTTGTGAAGGGTGTGAAGGGTGTGAAGCGTGTGATGCGTGTGAAGCGTGTGATGGGTGTGATGGGTGTGATGGGTGTGAAGCGTGTGAAGCGTGTGATGGGTGTGATGGGTGTGATGGGTGTGAAGCGTGTGATGGGTGTGAAGCGTGTGATGGGTGTGAAGCGTGTGATGCGTGTGATGGTTGTGAAGGGTGTGAAGGGTGTGAAGCGTGTGATGCGTGTGAAGCGTGTGATGGGTGTGATGGGTGTGATGGGTGTGAAGCGTGTGAAGCGTGTGATGGGTGTGATGGGTGTGATGGGTGTGAAGCGTGTGAAGCGTGTGATGGGTGTGATGGGTGTGATGGGTGTGAAGCGTGTGAAGCGTGTGATGGGTGTGATGGGTGTGAAGCGTGTGATGGGTGTGAAGCGTGTGATGGGTGTGATGGGTGTGAAGCGTGTGATGGGTGTGATGGGTGTGAAGCGTGTGATGGGTGTGAAGCGTGTGATGGGTGTGATGGGTGTGAAGCGTGTGAAGCGTGTGAAGCGTGTGATGGGTGTGAAGCGTGTGATGGTGTGAAGCGTGTGATGGTGTGAAGCGTGTGATGGGTGTGAAGTGTGTGAAGCTAGTAATGGGTGTGATGGGTGTGAAGGGTGTGAAGCATGTGAAGCGTGTGATGGGTGTGAAGCGTGTGATGGATGTGATGGGTGTGAAGCGTGTGAAGCATGTGAAGCGTGTGATGGGTGTGAAGCGTGTGAAGCATGTGAAGCGTGTGATGGGTGTGAAGCATGTGAAGCGTGTGATGCGTGTGATGGGTGTAAAGCGTGTGATGGGTGTGAAGCGTGTGATGGGTGTGATGGGTGTGAAGCGTGTGAAGCGTGTGAAGCGTGTGATGGGTGTGAAGCGTGTGATGGGTGTGAAGCGTGTGATGGCTGTGAAGCGTGTGATGGGTGTGAAGCGTGTGAAGCGTGTGATGGGTGTGAAGCATGTGAAGCGTGTGATGCGTGTGATGGGTGTGAAGCGTGTGAAGCGTGTGATGGGTGTGAAGCGTGTGATGCGTGTGATGGGTGTGAAGCGTGTGATGGATGTGATGGGTGTGAAGCGTGTGATGGGTGTGAAGCGTGTGATGGATGTGATGGGTGTGAAGCGTGTGATGCGTGTGATGGGTGTGAAGCGTGTGATGGGTGTGAAGCGTGTGATGGATGTGATGGGTGTGAAGCGTGTGATGGGTGTGAAGCGTGTGATGGATGTGATGGGTGTGAAGCGTGTGAAGCGTGTGATGGGTGTGAAGCATGTGAAGCGTGTGATGCGTGTGATGGGTGTGAAGCGTGTGAAGCGTGTGATGGGTGTGAAGCATGTGATGGGTGTGATGGGTGTGAAGCATGTGAAGCATGTGAAGCGTGTGATGGGTGTGAAGCGTGTGATGGGTGTGATGGGTGTGAAGCATGCGATGGGTGTGAAGCGTGTGAAGGGTGTGAAGCATGTGATGGGTGTGAAGCGTGTGAAGCATGTGAAGCGTGTGATGGGTGTGAAGCATGTGAAGCGTGTGATGGGTGTGAAGGGTGTGATGGGTGTGAAGAATGTGATGGGTGTGATGGGTGTGAAGCGTGTAATGGGTGTGAAGCATGTGATGGGTGTGATGGGTGTGAAGGGTGTGATGGGTGTGAAGCGTGTGAAGCATGTGATGGGTGTGAAGCGTGTGATGGGTGTGAAGCGTGTGAAGCATGTGAAGCGTGTGATGGGTGTGAAGCGTGTGATGGGTGTGAAGAATGTGATGGGTGTGATGGGTGTGAAGCGTGTAATGGGTGTGAAGCATGTGATGGGTGTGAAGAATGTGATGGGTGTGATGGGTGTGAAGCGTGTAATGGGTGTGAAGCATGTGATGGGTGTGAAGCGTGTGATGGGTGTGATGGGTGTGAAGCGTGTGATGGGTGTGAAGCGTGTGAAGCATGTGAAGCGTGTGGTGGGTGTGAAGCGTGTGATGGGTGTGAAGCGTGTGATGGGTGTGAAGCGTGTGAAGCGTGTGATGGGTGTGAAGCATGTGATGGGTGTGAAGCGTGTGAAGCGTGTGATGGGTGTGAAGCATGTGATGGGTGTGAAGCGTGTGATGGGTGTGAAGCTAGTAATGGGTGTGATGGGTGTGAAGGGTGTGAAGCGTGTGAAGCATGTGATGGGTGTGAAGCGTGTGATGGGTGTGAAGCGTGTGAAGCATGTGATGGGTGTGAAGCGTGTGATGGGTGTGAAGCGTGTGAAGCGTGTGATGGGTGTGAAGCATGTGATGGGTGTGAAGCGTGTGATGGGTGTGAAGCTAGTAATGGGTGTGATGGGTGTGATGGGTGTGAAGGGTGTGAAGCGTGTGAAGCATGTGATGGGTGTGAAGCGTGTGATGGGTGTGAAGCGTGTGATGGGTGTGATGCGTGTGATGGGTGTGAAGCGTGTGATGGGTGTGAAGCGTGTGATGGGTGTGAAGTGTGTGAAGCGTGTGATGGGTGTGAAGTGTGTGAAGTGTGTGAAGTGTGTGAAGCGTGTGAAGCGTGTGATGGGTGTGAAGCGTGTGATGGGTGTGAAGTGTGTGAAGCGTGTGATGGGTGTGATGGGTGTGATGGGTGTGAAGTGTGTGAAGTGTGTGAAGCGTGTGATGGGTGTGAAGCGTGTGATGGGTGTAATGCATGTGATGGGTGTGATGCGTGTGTAGCATGTTCTCGTACCCGTGCCGCTGGGGAACTGCTGATCCGGGCTTTGGGTCGAAGGGTTCATGGCCCAGTGCAGCTGCCGTCTGAACTCCTGCCGGTCGTCCACGTGAATGTAATCAAACACGTTCTGATGCATCACATCCGTCTGAGTAGAGAAAGTCAAAAGAAGGATTTCTGAAGGATCATGTGACACTGAAGACTGGAGTAATGATGCTGTAAATTCAGCTTTGATCACAGGAATAAATTACACTTCACTATATATTCACATAGAAAACCGCTGTTTTAAATTGTAATAATATTTCACAATATTACTGTTTTTTTTTTTTTTTTATCAAATAATTGCAGCCTTGGTGAGCAGAAGAGACTTCATTTAAAAACATAAAAAATCTTACTGATCTAAAACTTTTGACTGGTAGTGTATATAAAATAATTATACACAGTACACACACATTTATGATGTAAACACAAACTTTTATTTTGGATGCGATTAATCGTGATTAATCATTTGACAGCCCTAATATATATATATATATATTTATATATATACACACACATTTATATATATATATATATATATATATATACATATATATATACACACACATATTTATACACTATATGTAAACGTTGGCCCTTTACAGTGGAATCTGTAGCTTTATTGTGGTCAGACGGCTCAGATTCCTGGATCTAACCGCGCGGTCAGGAAGTGTTAAACGCCGCATGACACCGACTGCCTAACGCACCAGATCCCAGCATTACCAAAATAAGCCTGCAAGCTTCATTCTTCCTTTTCTTTTGTCAGAAATGGCAGAATCTTTCTAGAATAGTGAAATTTGCCCCATACTTTCCATACGACAGGCACGCAAAGCTGTCTGAACATTTGCCTTGTAAAGCAGCAAGACTGACCGAGTGAGATCCGCCGCTAGCAGCAGAAAATAACCCGCCGTTCCTCAGAGGATAGTTGCTTTACCGCGGTGACACACACAGATTTACCACAACAGCCTGGAATTCTGACCACTTTATAATAATAATAATAATAATTTGTTACATTTATATAGCGCTTTATCTGGGACCTCAAAGCGCTTTACACTTTACACTCACGAGGACTTGACATATTGAGATATTGATCGTGATCACGACTGTCATGTGATGTGTGGATGTTCTGTCTGTCATGTCGTGTGTGTGTGTGTTTGTGTGTGTGATGTTCTGCTGTGATGACGTGTGTGTGTGTGTGTGTGTTTGTGTGTGTGTGTGAGATGTTCTGCTGTGATGACGTGTGTGTGTATGTGTGTTATGTTCTGCTGTGATGACGCGTGTGTGTGTGTGTCTGTGTGTGTGTGTGTGTGTGTGTGTGTGTGTGTGTGTGTGTGTGATGTTCTGCTGTGATGACGAGTGTGTGTGTGTGTGTGTGTGTGTGAGATGTTCTGCTGTGATGACGTGTGTGTGTGTGTGTTATGTTCTGCTGTGATGACGCGTGTGTGTCTGTGTGTGTGTTGTTCTGATCTCACCTGGTGGAAGCCCAGGTAGTCGACAATGGTGGATGATGCGTAGAAGACCATCCCGTCACTGCTGACGACCAGAGCAAAACCAGCAAGACACTGAAACACAACATGTTAATTCATTCATTGTTTAGTTTGTTCATCCAGTGAGTGTGTAAAGGTGATTTCTGATTCTGTATGATGGTTTAGCGACTGTATCTGAGCTTGAGAAAACAGCACCTGCTGCTCGGAGCGGGTTTGAGTTTTACAGCAGAGACTTTAAAAGAGAAATTCAGCCCTGAAAACAGATCATGAAAAATCTCTCTGTTTCTGTTGACATCCTGATGGCTTTTCCTCCTTTCTCACACTGTCACAAAGACTTCAAAGGCATTTCAAAAAGGTCACGAAAGAAACCCATTCAGAGTCTTTCCACGGAAACTCTGGAATATTCTCCTCCTCTGGGATTGAGTCGGGAAACTGAAGCTGTGATTCCTCCAGTCACGCAACACACTCTTCCCTGGTTAGGGTTAACTCTTCCCTGGTTAGGGTTAACTCTTCCCTGGTTAGGGTTAGAGAGACTCTAACACACTGTTCCTCTGAATGAGAGTCTGCTTCTCATTCTGTTTAACCGTACAAAACTAGTCAATCAACTAGTGAACTTGACTATTCTACTTCTGCAGAATGAGTGACAGTTACTGACGTCATCAGTGCACCTTTACACACACTCTCACACACACACACAGACAAACACACTTACACACACACACACACACACACCTCTAGCAGCAGCTGGCTCTCAGGAACGCATGTGTCTGTCGTGTTGCCCTTCTTCCCGCTCACATGTTTCTCACAAGGGTTTTCCTGAGCAGCTGCTGGAACAGGAAAGAATACAGTAAAATTATTTATACATTCATTTACATTAAATTTGATTTCTTACAAGTTTGTGTGAACAGTGAACTTCAGTTCCGTTCCTGTTTTTGTCAACAGCGTTATTCTAATGGTAACGTAAGACAAAAGCTCATTGTGTTAGGGTTAGGGTTCTCCTCATAAAAGTGTCTTCATGTTCTTGTCCAACTGATATAACTGTAATAATTGCAGACTTGTGTTTGTATCACAGCATCACAGTCATCAGAAGTGTCTTGTTCAGCTCGAGAAAACATTTATAACCTGATGTGCATCTAAAGGCTTAACACAGACTGAGCTCTTCATCTTGCTGGAAAAAGCGATTGGGATCAGACGCTCAGTGAGTTAAACTGTCTTTGCTCAGGGGTATTTCTCTGGCTTCTTCTTTGCCACTGAATGGTTCAGTGGAGCAGCTCGAGTGAACAGACTGACACGTGCTGAGCCCTGCCCCCTCACCGAGCCCCGCCCCTCACTGAGCCCCGCCCCCTAACCTCTCTGACCAACCAGCACAGGAAACACACACACACAGAGAGAGAGAGGCGCTGGGCGAGCGAGGCTGCTGTCACGCGATCCTCTTCTGTCAGTCTGCAGTGTGTCTGACAGCTCTGGCATGAGGCCAAGCCCTTGCGTGCAAGCGAGGAACCCACATTAGCCTATAAAGACTTTCAGAGGAACAACAGCTGTTAAATATTGATGACTGCTGGCAGGCTGTGAATGCTTCGCCACAGAAGGTTAAGCTCGATGTTATGGAGCCTAACGGTTCATTATATGAGCTATTGAGTGTCTCTATCTGCTGCTGTCATGTGACATCAAACACATCAGTTACATCAGTTTGTTGTTCACATTCATTCTAATTGTCTAACCTTCTGCTTGAGGAACCAAAAAAATGTGCCTCTGTCAGAAATTTTACTACAACTAAACAAACTGCACTGAATGATTCTCACATTTAGAAAACAAGTTTAAATTAAGTAAAAATCCACATAAAGGAAATAAATTTCTGATCCTAGATGGTTTAGAAGGTGTACATATTTAAACACACAGATATCCACGATATCTGACCTGCAGACACAGGATTAAAATGTATGAGACACCAGAAACATAAAAACACTATCAATATGACAGCAAGCATAACTGAAGCTTTATGTAAATAATCATATTTCCACAAATATCGGCACACAGCAGTTTCACATTCAGGGAGACATGTTCAGACACACAACTAAAGACCATTTTAATAATCTGTCAATTAGTTGTATTTAACTTGATTAGTTGATAAAAGACAAATGTGTGTGTGTGTAAATACACAACACATCATTATAGAGCTGTCTCTCTATCTCTCTCTGTCGCTCTCGTTTTGGGAAAGGGTTATTTTTGTCTCTAGTCTGTAAGGCACCAGCTTCAGTTCTTGAGTTAGAGACAGTCTGTGATATTCTCATCTGTCCTCGCAGCGGATGCTAATTATGATCAGATAATCTGCCACAATAATAGACGTTAAACACTCAATGTGCCTCAGAACAGCTGCAACTCTGTCTATTAATGTTTGTTTTAAAACACTTACAACCCAAGCATATGTGTGAGATTGTCCTAACAAGAGAAATGGATATGTTTTGGATGGAGTCCAGCGGGTCAAAGTCACCCAACACCAAAACAGCCATCATGAATTAGCCAAGCTGATGCGGATCAGTGACATCACTTGATCCCGGCAAATTAGCGGATATTCCAGCCACCGCCACTGGATTAATTACTGCCTCATCAGCCACCGTTGATCTGTTCTCAGCACATTTCTTTATTGGTTAGGGTTAATGAAACCCAACTACACAACATCTCCTCTTTACAGAATAAAAACATGAATACGGCATCTCCCACAGGACATAACATGTGTTTCTCTCACAGCGCTCAGTGAAGGTGGCGTGTGCTTTAGTTCTCCACCGCCCACAAACACCACAGACAATTATCACTGCCACAGAATCAATTTGCTTTGGGTTCCTGAGTAAATAAACAGCTTGCAGCGGCAAAGAGGCGTTTCACCCGGCCCGCGGGAACACGTCAGACACGCGTGTTCCAAACGTGTGTTTCATCAGGTCTGGATCCGCGGGAACACGTCAGACACGCGTGTTCCAAACGTGTGTTTCATTAGGTCTGGATCCGCGGGAACACGTCAGACACGCGTGTTCCAAATGTGTGTTTCATCAGGTCTGGATCCGCGGGTACACGTCAGACACGCGTGTTCCAAACGTGTGTTTCATCAGGTCTGGATCCGCAGGAACACGTCAGACAAGCGTGTTCTAAACGCGTGTTTCATCAGGTCTGGATCCGCAGGAACACGCAAGACAAACGTGTTCTAAACGTGTGTTTCATCAGGTCTGGATCCGCAGGAACATGCAAGACAAACGTGTTCTAAACGTGTGTTTCATCAGGTCTGGATCCACAGGAACACGCCAGACAAGCGTGTTCTAAACGCGTGTTTCATCAGGTCTGGATCCGCAGGAACACGCAAGACAAACGTGTTCTAAACGTGTGTTTCATCAGGTCTGGATCCGCAGGAACACGTCAGACAAGCGTGTTCTAAACGTGTGTTTCATTAGGTCTGGATCCGCTGCAACACGTCAGACAAGCGTGTTCTAAACGTGTGTTTCTTCAGGTCTGGATCCGCAGGAACACGCAAGACAAACGTGTTCTAAACGTGTGTTTCCTCAGGTCTGGATCCGCAGGAACACGCAAGACAAGCGTGTTCTAAACGCGTGTT
The DNA here is from genome assembly GCA_031834385.1 of Semotilus atromaculatus. NCBI lineage: Eukaryota > Metazoa > Chordata > Actinopteri > Cypriniformes > Leuciscidae > Semotilus > Semotilus atromaculatus. Next base: position 91,511 of record JAULUF010000029.1, read on the forward strand.
TCATCAGGTCTGGATCCGCTGCAACACGTCAGACAAGCGTGTTCTAAACGTGTGTTTCATCAGGTCTGGATCCAGCCCGCGGGAACACGTCAGACAAGCGTGTTCTAAACGTGTGTTTCATTAGGTCTGGATCCGCTGCAACACGTCAGACAAGCGTGTTCTAAACGTGTGTTTCTTCAGGTCTGGATCCGCAGGAACACGCAAGACAAACGTGTTCTAAACGTGTGTTTCCTCAGGTCTGGATCCGCTGCAACACGTCAGACAAGCGTGTTCTAAACGTGTGTTTCATCAGGTCTGGATCCAGCCCGCGGGAACACGTCAGACAAGCGTGTTCTAAACGTGTTTCATCAGGTCTGGATCCGCTGCAACACGTCAGACAAGCGTGTTCTAAACGTGTGTTTCATCAGGTCTGGATCCAGCCCGCGGGAACACGTCAGACAAGCGTGTTCTAAACGTGTGTTTCATCAGGTCTGGATCCGCTGCAACACGTCAGACAAGCGTGTTCTAAACGTGTTTCATCAGGTCTGGATCCAGCCCGCGGGAACACGTCAGACAAGCGTGTTCTAAACGTGTGTTTCCTCAGGTCTGGATCCGCTGCAACACGTCAGACAAGCATGTTCTAAACGTGTGTTTCATCAGGTCTGGATCCAGCCCGCGGGAACACGTCAGACAAGCGTGTTCTAAACGTGTTTCATCAGGTCTGGATCCGCTGCAACACGTCAGACAAGCGTGTTCTAAACGTGTGCTTCATCAGGTCTGGATCCAGCCCGCGGGAACACGTCAGACAAGCGTGTTCTAAACGTGTGTTTCATTAGGTCTGGATCCACAGGAACACGCCAGACAAGCGTGTTCTAAACGCGTGTTTCATCAGGTCTGGATCCGGCTTGCGGGAACACATCAGACACGCGTGTTCTAAACGTGTGTCTTGTCTTCAGCAAAGCATATTTATTTCTCATAGGTTATTCTGTGCTGATAGGTGGTTTTGTTCTGTTCAAATCTAACTCAGAAGAGTCAAATAGAGCCTGGACGCTGTGAACATGAGTCTGCTGGAAACTCACACCCTGCCTGGCCAGTCTTTAGTTTTGATTACGGAGTGTATCCGTTTTGACAACCTTATGCAACATCACAACATTTATTTCCATCATCAATTGCATTAATCCTGCAGCCACTCTCTAAATTCTCCAGCACAGACTTTCAGTGAGTTTAAAGTCACGACTCGGTGAAAATGATTCCTCAGGCTCCCAAATCACTCTTCACAATTTGAACCCCATGAACCTTGGCAGTGGAATAAAGCCATGGGCTTCATCTTCATACATGGATGTTTAAGAAATGAAAAGCTGCACACTGTATCAGTTGGGGTGAAAAGCCAAAACATGCCAGAAACATATAAATCACTGCAATAATTTTATTTTGGATTTTTATTTAAATCCAAACGGTGAGTGTTTTTTGTCCAGGTGAATCTCTGAAATGTTCAACAAAACATCTATAAAATGAATGATTTGAGGCTTGAAGAAATGGCTGATATGTCATGAATGGATCTGAGAGTGTCGGCTGTCTGTGTTTGAGGAGGTTCTCCAGGGCTCCCAGAGCCGGGCGGGTAAATCCCAGTCCTGGACTGGTTCCCAGGCGTTGCGTGCAGAAGGGCGGATCCTGCGAAGCCACAAACCCTTCAGTCCTGCACAGCTGGAGAACCCGAGGTTTATAATGAAGACAGAAGCTGGACACACTGATCTCACACACACCAGCACCACAACAGCCTCATTTATTAAACCATCAACAAAAGCTTATTCTCTTCCACATCTGACTCAGTGTTAGTCATTCGTAGAGACACGTCTATATGATCAGGGTTCGGGTTCGTTCAACGCCTCTCGATAATCTCAACCCAACCGTCAGCCATCGGGTTTAGTGTAACTGTGTAATTTTGTGTATTTCTACACTGTACAATATACCCACGTAATTCAACTTAAAACCTAAGTTTAGTTGCTGTTGAATCTCATACAATTTAAAAAGTTGAAAGGGAAGCGATCAAAAGTAACTTGACGCTTTAAATAAGGATTGTATTGATTATCGTTACACCAGTATGTGGCGACAACTGACTGTTAAAAATGTATTTGTCACTGAATGATTCATTTAAGAGATTCATCCAGTAATGAAACAAGTGAAGTGTTTATGAGTGAGTCATTGATTCATTCACTAAAATCAAACTGTAAAAGAAAAAGAAAAAAAGAGATATATTTTTTAAATATAGACTTAAATATAAATGTTTGTCTTGTCTATTCAGAATCGTGGGAGAATCTGATATCTATTTTAACTCTTTCCCCACCATAGAGGGAAACTTCCGGCGTTCTGTGTTTTCACTAATATACAGTAGGGGGCGCTATGACACATCTTCTGAAAGATGAATGAATCTCCAGATCTAAACACAGGAGAAGAAGAGGCAGAAACAAGCGACAGCATATGTAAGTGGATCCATATATAAAATAACACGATCATCTACATTAAACAGCATATAAATCAAAACTGCCTAATGTTCCTGAATTAAATATTGCATGTTCAGATATTCATACAGCAAAATATTCTGGGAGCCATGAAACGTTTGTGAAAATGATAAAAAATGCTGGCGAAGAAAAAGTTAAACAAAACAATCTCAATTTATACAAAATCATCCAGCTCTAATTATTGAATTTTTTATTTATTTCTGTGTACTAGAAGTTTCTGACATCAAGACAGAAGTCACACAAGTATGTATGAGTGTGCGTGTGTGTGTGTGTGTGTGTGTGTGTGTGTGTGTGTGTGTGTGTGAGTGAGAGAGAGAGAGAGAGAGAGAGAGAGAGAGTGAGAGTGTGTGTGAGAGAGAGAGAGAGAGAGAGAGAGAGAGAGAGAGAGCGCGAGAGTGAATGTGTGTGTGTGTGAGAGAGAACAATTAAAGCTCATTCTGATTCTGGTTTCTCTTCAGTCAGTCGTGAAACACTTGATCCTTTCGGAGCCTGTGATGAAGAGCAGCTGTGAAAACATCAGTGTACGAACAGCCTGTTTTTCCCTTTTACTGTCATCTTTGTAACACTGGTGTGTGTTATTCATTATAATCGATTTAAGTAAACTCCCAAACGCCTGTACTTCACTTTCTCTCGCTGAACTATCAAACGCTCAGACTGATGTAGTTCCCCTTCCAGATGCTGGAATCTGCAGAAGAAACTCCTGAATGCGCTGAATTATAAACTGCACTGAGGAATGCATCTGAACATGTGGCTTAAACATGCACAACTAACCGTGGCACGCAAGCCTCCGCCCGACCCAACATCACTGCAGCGTTCACACACACACACACACACACACCATGGAGGAGCTTTAACTCAGCGCAATGTAAGAGTGTAAAAATCATTCACATGTTCAACAGTGTTTAATTTTAACGGTCTTTCACTGACCGTTGGGTCTAACCACACACTATCCACACACTAACCACACACTATCCACACACTAACCACACACT
>JAULUF010000029.1:102500-115000 GCA_031834385.1 Semotilus atromaculatus
GGTAGCTGACGCTGAGGCGCAGGACGGAGAGCTTGTCCAGTTTGGCGACGGTGTCGGCGCTGAAGGGCAGGAGAGAGGCCAGGCGCTCCAGCTCGGCGTTCAGGCGCTCGCGATGACGCTTCGACGGGTTCGACTTCTCCGGCGCCGGCGCTGGCTTCCTGCGGGCCAACACACACACTTATGAAGAACTCACCGGGTCACACACACTCCGAGATGAAGATCTTTCCCCATGCCAGAGTCACACAGCATGGACTGATCAATGACACATTTGATCACATGTAGTGTAATGTTCAGAGAAACACCGTTCCTAACGTCTGCAACGAGCTTCACACACACATAAATATTACTCAAGAAAAGAAATGAACATACTGTAATAAAGATCTAAGTCAGAGTCGACCATAACGTTCCGTTATTATGATGTTTACAAACAAGTGTCTTCCTAAAAATAAACATCAATAATTTCCCAGTTTGAGTCTCTGAGGGTTAAAGGTGAATATTTAATCAAACACCTGAACCCCGCCCTGACCCCTGACCCTGAGCACAGGTCACTTCACCTGACAGCAAAAACCGAGAATAAATCCAGTCATAAACTAACAAACAGCAGAAGTTTGTCAGGTGATCCCTCAGATAACCCCTAACCCAACTCTAACCCAGCCCTAACCCAACTCTAACCCACCCCTAACCCAACTCTAACCCAGCCCTAACCCAACTCTAACCCACCCCAACCCACCCCAAACCCAACTCTAACCCACCCCAACCCACCCCAAACCCAACTCTAACCCACCCCAACCCACCTCAAACCCAACTCTAACCCACCCCAACCCAACTCTAACCCACCCCAACCCACCTCAAACCCAACTCTAACCCACCCCAAACCCAACTCTAACCCACCCCAACCCACCTCAAACCCAACTCTAACCCACCCCAAACCCAACTCTAACCCAACTCTAACCCACCCCTAGCCCAACTCTAACCCACCCCTAGCCCAACTCTAACCCAGCCCTAACCCAACTCTAACCCACCCCAAACCCAACTCTAACCCACCCCAAACCCAACTCTAACCCAACTCTAACCCACCCCTAACCCAACTAAATCCCCAGTTTCTGGAGGTTCGGAGTGGCTGGGTTCTGAAGTGGCTAAAGGCACAGCTACAAATATATTAATATATAATAATAATATATTAATCAACATAAATACTGGCAAAGCTTAATCTCAGGACAGTTATGAATATACAGTTACAGGCAGTTTAAAACCTTTTGAGGGTTTATTAATGTTAATTTGCTTTAATCTGAACTCAATCTATGATTTGATCTGTTTGTCCGTCATCCCAAACTCTGGACAGTTCGACTCACTTTCTCTTGTTGTTCACGGTCACATAAGCCTTTACACTTTCATTACTTTGTTGTTTACCATATAATAATAATAATAATAATAATAATAATAACAACCGTTAATTTCATTAAGACAAGTCGAGTCAGCTTTATTTCTACAGCACAGAGAGTTTCAGAGCAGCTTCACAGAGATTACAGGACAATAATGCAGCAAAGTTTGTTTCCAGAGGAAAATATCATCACAGTCCAGCTTAAGAAAGTTCAGTGATAGTTCATTATTGTTGTAAAAAAGATCTTAATTTAGTTCATTTATATATACAGCCGCTCTGGAGAATGCCGTGATGTCATCGTCCAGCTCAGTTCTCATTAATGCTGTCAATGCAGGAGAACAATAATGATGATGAATATTCAATTAAATGTTAACTTTAATGTCCTCTACATTAAGTAAAGTGTTTCAAGATCCTTTCAAATCAATCGTGTTCAGTGACGAGTTTATTTCTGTGAAACCCTTCAGATATGCTGATCTATGGCCATGCTGATGTAGATGTGCTGATGTAGATGTGCTGATGTAGATGTGCTGATGTAGATGTGCTGATGTAGATGTGCTGATATAGATGTGCTGTTATACTGTTTGTACAGTGAGCGGGTCTTACTGCTTCTGGACGGGTCTCCTCCGCTTCCTCCCGGCGTACAGACACTCTCCCGGAGGGATCATCTTCTCTGGGACAGCTTCACTAATAACAATCATAATAAACAGTTGGGTTTGTGCATGCAGTCATATCACATCTCAGATCAATCATTCATCTCTCTCTCTCACACACACACACACTTCTTTCAGTTTGACTCTATAGTTTAAGCGGATAATCAAATGAATGAATGGCTGATTCAAAGATTCATTCTTAAACATTCAAAGCGAGAGCTGATATCTAATAATCAATAAATCAAAATAAAGTACCTGCTCTGAAGAGCGAGCGCAGAATGAGCTGGAGAAGAGGCTCGAGTGTGTGTGACTGTGTGTGCGCGCGTGCGTGTGTGTGTGTGTGTTTGCTGTTATATACTGTGTTTCAGGTGGCGGATTCCACAGAATGACACGCCGGACTCTTCGCACGCGATTCTGAGCCACACACACACACACACACACACACACACACACACTGAGGGGAGGGATTTCTCTCTCTGTCTCTTCAGAAGCTCATATGAAGTCGTTATGGACAGATGGACTTTAACGGAATGAAAGATCATTGAAACATCGGATTTCAAGAAAAGCATCAGCCTGAAATATTACAAATCATCTGCTCATTTATGTTTCTCTCGATTTAAAGCGGAAATTATTCGACAGTTCAATGAAGGAAACAAACAAACAAACTCTGATCGACTGGAAACGACCATCGGCGGGTTTACGCACAATAACGATAATAAAGGATTACATGTGGTAAAATTACAAACTTTCTGAAGTTTTTCTTGAATACTAAATCACTTGTGATTAATTGTATCATTATCTTTTGTTTGGCTGCATATAACGAATATACTGAGACTGTTTGTGAGCTGACTGACACTGACTAACATCGCGGATCAAACTTTGGTATGGAAGCCGAATGGCGTGTGTCGAGTCAGCTTTATGAGTGTAAAGTGTTTCAACGCAGAGATAACAGGACAATAATGCAACAAAGTTTGTTTCGGTTGTAGACCTACAGCAGATCTAGAAGAAAATAGCGTCACAGTCCAAGTAAGTTCAGTGATGGTTCATAAATTTGTTGTAAAAAAGTTATTTAGTTAATTTATATACAGCCGCTCTGGAGAAAGCCGTGATGTCATCGTCCAGCTCAGTTCTCATATAATGCTGTCAATGCAGGAGATCAATAATATTGATGAATATTAAGTGCACCACAACAGGCGATTCGTTAATGGCTAAATGTTTTTGTTTTTTTTAAATTGGGGATACAAATATGCTTCTCGGTTCATGCATCTATACTGTATTTTTTATATTTATAAATAAATTCGTTAGTTAAAAATGTTTTGAAAATGACTCACTGTGACCAAAAGCAACTTAAAGACATTTGCTCATACATCATCTAAATCATGTTTTGCTTAGTATGTGTGTGTGTGTGTGTGTGTGTGAGAGATAGAGAGATGAATGTGTGTGTGTGTGTGTGTGTGTGTGTGTGTATGAGAGAAAGAGAGTGAGTGTGTTTGTGTGTGTGTGTGAGAGAGAGAGTGAATGAATGTGTGTGTGTGTGTGTGTGTCAGAGAGAGAGAATGAATGTGTGTGTGTGTGTGTGTCAGAGAGAGAGAGAATGAATGTGTGTGTGTGTGTGTATGAGAAAAAGAGTGAGTGTGAGTGTGTGTGTGAGAGAGAGAGTGTGTATGTGTGTGTGTGTGTGTGTGTGTGTGTGTGTGAGAGAGAGAGAGAGTGAATGAATGTGTGTGTGTCAGAGAGAGAGAGAATGAATGTGTGTGTGTGTGTGTGTGTGTGTGTGTGTATGAGAGAGAGAGAGTGTGAGTGTATGTGTGTGTGTGTGTGTGTGAGAGAGAGAGAGATATATGAGTGTTGTGATCCAATGCAGGATATATCCCATCCGTCTCTACAGGATCATCCCATTTAATCTCCCACAATCCCTCACTGTAGTGACACACAATCAGGTCTCTGCACGCAACTGTTCACACAACATACTGTTCGTCCGATGCCTTAAACTGGCCACAGATACACACGACCCCACCGGACCCTACGCTGACCCCTGACCTTACACTGACCCATGACCAGAGACACAGTGGAAGCACACAGAAGACTGTGGGAAGTAAAGCTGCAAGTGGTTATATTTAATGAACCTCATTTGATGACACAATGTGATCAATAAATGATCACAGTAATCTTGTTCACATGTTTAAAATTATCAACATGATCTCAACTCTTCCACTGATGAGACCAAGTCAAGTATATTTATATAGCGCTTTTCACAATACAGATTGTATCAAAGCAGCTTCACAGTATCAATCAAAACAACATAACAACGTTCGTTTCTTAGTGGAAAAAAACATCCACGTTTGGTAGGGCTTATCAAAGGTATTAATGATTGGTTAACTAAATTGAATATCCCCAATAAATAACTTTGAGTTAAGCATAACTACTGTTCCCATTCAGTCGGTCCACTCTGTACAACACATGACTATGGGACATTTATTCACGCATCACTTCCTCTCCGGCACAGCTCAGGGAACGGGTCCTACATCACTTCCTCTCCGACACAGCTCAGGGAACGGGTCCTACACAAGCGGCAACATTCTAATCTGAGAAATGAAGCCTACCCGGAAGTGCGAAAAATTGCAATACATCTATAATCTGCTAGGGGCCGGTCCCAAAGGGAGCACATGTCCATAGACCCCCATGTTAAAGATCGGGGACAGGAGGCTTAAGGCGAGTGAAGTAAATGCGCACCCCTACCCCTTCAGTCACACACACCTGGGGTTAGAGAGCCAGCGTGGACCATCCCCAAACACACCGCCATTACCCGGGAGTTAGTCGGTCGTAGATAATAAATACCCACATGTCATTGGACAGGGGTAAGAACCCTTGCTTGGACATTTCTGTGTGAGAAAAGCTTATTAGCCCTTCGTTAGCAAAGCTAAACTTGTGTTAAAACTTTATCTTTTTTTGCCTTTCGACAGAATCTCCATCGTTGGATCGGGGAGAGATGAAGCACAAAGGGAATGAGGTCTGCGACTGCATTTATGTGCAGCTCGTTTATATACACACGCCCACGTCGTGATGGTCATTGGCCCTTCTGGCGTGAATAAAGGTCTTCAGCGAATGGCGTACGAGCACAGTGTCCTACCGTCATGTGTAGTGCCGAGTAATGACTCAATCATTCAATGAAGCCCATCATAACAAGCGATCAGTTGCTCGTCTCTCCAGCCTCGGGAAGACTGAGTTTAATCTGATGATTTCAGAGTCTCTGAGCACAAACACACGCAGACCGAAGCAGAGACATGAATAATCGCATGTTAGCAAACATCACGCAGGTTCAGCTGGAAGTCAGTCTGCTGGTATCGAGGTCAGCGAGTCGCTGTGTGGGATAGCCGGAGTCACTGATTCAGGAGCGAACACATGGGTCCGGCTCAGGCTGGTGCTGTGTTAGCAAAACACACACACTCACACTCACACACTCACACACACACACACACACACACATGTTGTGTTTTCATGTTTTATGGGGACTTTCCATAGGCGTAATGGTTTTTATACTGTACAAACTATATATTCTGTCCCCTTACACTGCCCCTGTCCCTAAACCTACCCATCACAGGAGACATTCTGCATTTTTACATTTTCAAACAACATCACTTAGTGTGATTTATAAGCTGATTTCCTCATGGGGACCAAAAAATGTCCCCACACGAACAAGGATTTCGGATATTGCCATCCTTGTGGGGACATTTTGTCCCCATAACGTAGGGTTTACCAGGCCACACACACACACACACACTCACACACACACTGTGCCTAACCCTGCTGAGCAAACATTTATTTCACACACGTGGCCTGGAATTGAGTTTCATTAGTTTCTGAAGAGCAGAACAATATTGGGATAGTAAAGACAAAATTGCTCTTTTTGCTGTGGAATTATGACATTGTAAAATATGATTAAAATATGAATATAGGGCAAAACCAATTTATTTCAACATACTTTTAGAGTTTCACCCACCTATTTAATGAATGCAAGTAAAAGTTTTGGGACATTTAAAGCAAATACAAAAGTGTAAAAGCCAGTATTTAGTTGCAATGTGATGAAAGCAGACTCCATGACCCACAGACATCATGCTGCCATTTTTACCTGTTTTGGAAGTTTGGGATGCTCCACTCTCACACAACCGTCCAGGAACGGTCTGAGGAACACGATGGTGATGATGAAGAGTTTAAGGTGCTGCACTCCTCCACATTTCCCAGATCTGATTAAGCTTCTGCTGCAACAACAAATCTAACCCATCCTCACAATCAAGAAACGACACACATGATCTTGAAACAGAAGAGCCTATACCCCCCGACGATTGGACCGGAGGCTACCTGGTGGTGGTGGGGAGGATGGGGGAAAACTTTTCTACGACACCTACAGCAACGAAAGGGGAAGGTAAGGTCAATCTTTTATATTTGATGTTGAACTGTGATTGGTGACGCGAAATTACCAATTAGTGACGTGGCAATAGAGTCTTTCTGGTAGAACTTACGCTGACGCTTCCATTTCCAGAGTTTAGGAACTAAATGTGAGAACGCCCTCCCTCCTTTAGTGGACTTAGATATCCTAGGAATGATCAGAAGCCTCGAATTTAGTGATTTTAAAGAGCGTGACGGATTGTAGGGCGATAGAAGATCCGTTAAATAGACTGGAGCTAAACCATTTAGGGCTTTATAAGTCAGTAGCAATACCTTGTAATTGATATGGAACTTAATAGGTAACCAATGTAGAGATGATAAATTGGTGTTATATGATCATATTTTCTTGATCTAGTAAGAACTCTAGCGGCTGCATTTTGGACTAACTGTAGCTTGTTTATTGAGGATACAGGACAACCAGCTAATAAAGCATTACAGTAATCTAGTCTCGAGGTCATGAATGCATGAACTAACTTTTCTGCATCAGAGACTGATAGCATGTTACGTAGCTTAGCAATGTTTCTAAGGTGGAAAAAGGCTGTTTTTGTAACATATGAAATATGATTTTCAAAAGTCAAGTTGCGGTCAAGTATGACACCCAGGTCTTTTACTGTAGAGGATAAAGTAACAGGACATCCTTTGAAATTAAAGTTGTATTGTAAGGGATTTTGTGGGTAGTTTTTTGGACCAATAAGTAATACCTCTGTTTTATCTGAATTTAATAGCAGGAAATTACACGTCATCCAGCATTTTATATCTTTAAGACATTCTGTCAAGTTAGATAAGTTAGTGTTTTCATCTGGCCGTGATGAGATATATAATTGAGTGTCATCAGCATAACAGTGGAAATTAATTCCATGTTTTCTTATAATATTACCAAGTGGCAGCATATATATTGAGAATAGTAGAGGGCCTAACACAGATCCTTGCGGCACTCCATAGTCTACTGACGTTATCTTCGATTTTTTCCCATTGAAACAGACAAAGTGGTAACGGTCTGATAAGTACGATCTAAACCAGCTGAATGCCTGTCCCTGAACACCAGTGTAGTTTTGTAGTCGATCCTGGAGTATTTTATGATCTATAGTATCAAATGCAGCGCTAAGATCGAATAGAACCAGTATTGAGATGCAGCCTTGGTCAGAAGCTAAATGTAAATCATATGTAATTTTTTAACTAGCGCAGTTTCTGTGCTATGATGCGGTCTGAATCCTGACTGAAATTTTTCATAGATATCATTTTCTTGCAAGAAAGAGCACAATTGAGCGGACACAACCTTTTCTAGTATTTTAACTCTTTTTCTTTTTTAACAAGAGTTCAGTACATGGACATGACATACAGTGAGTCTCAAACACCATTGTTTTCTCTTTCTTACTTAAATCTCGTTTTTGAAAAACACCCCTGAAAAATAGGCGAGTCTCCACATAACACCGACTGTGACGCAACAGTCGGGATCATTAATATGTACGACTCCAAAAATGTGTATATGCCAGCCCATGTTCAATGACAGGCGGAACTGCGCAGCCGAAGCATGGCAGTTGTTCAGTGTTTGGATGTACAAATGAACACAAAGGTATTTAGTTCCTTCATCCGAGCCTCTGAAGAAACAATGGGTTCATTTAACATTTCACAGACGAGACAGTTTCCTCAACTTGGGCCAATACAGAGCTGGCCTCGATGAACGGCTGAAAATAAATCGATCGAGCCAAGCAACACTTTCTGATGTGTAATTGTTCAAGTTCAGACAGGTAATCTTTCTCTCAAAATCATTCAATACTGTATTTACATCATCGTGTTTGCATTGGTGAAAGCATTAGAGAGAGTGCAGAAACTGCATTGCAATGATAAGATCTTTATTCTCGCGATCAACACACTGTCATCTGTTTGTTCAATGCTCATCACGGCAACATTTTATGTGATGGGAATAGATCTAAATACTTTAAAAACATCTCACGATTCGTTAATCTCGATAGCTGTAATAGTAAAAACGTGTAGTAAAAGTATTCGAGAGAGTTTCACATGTAATACGTAGCTATTTCATATGCAAGCATGTCAGCCAATCACAGCAGAGGCCGGTTACACACAGACACGCCCCTTCAAACAGAGCGTTCAAATCAGAGGCTAAAATCAGGCTAAGAAAAATGCCTTTTATTTCTAAATTATGACTATTTTTGATCTAAAAAAAACATACTAACATTATAAGGGCAACCCAGAAAACATTATACAATAAAAATAAAAACCATTCTAGGGCACCTTTAAGGCATGAAGAATTTTTTTCAAGGAAAAAACTTTTAAATATGTAATTTTGGTGATCAAAGATGAGTTTTAAGGGACACAATTATTGACTACAGGGACTTTAATGATGTACCAAAAGCATTAAGGTAGTTGAGAAATGTTTATTTTCACTGTATGATGCACTGAAACTCTAAAACATTAAAATATGAATGTGCTTGAACACGCTCCATGAGTACAAATAAAACAAATTAATAATGATAATAAATGACAGTTCTGCACAACTACAGAACAGAATATCCATCAATCTGGAACTGTCCACATGTTCTCTGAACGAAACACATCAGACAGATCCGTGTAAAAGCTGAACTTCTGAAGGCTCAGTTGATCTCAGAACCTCATCACATGTGTCCTGAAGCTCATCACGCGTGTCCTGAACCTCATCACGCGTGTCCTGAACCTCATCACGCGTGTCCTGAACCTCATCACGCGTGTCCTGAACCCCATCACGCGTGTCCTGAAGCTCATCATCACGCGTGTCCTGAAGCTCATCACGCGTGTCCTGAAGCTCATCACGCGTGTCCTGAACCTCATCACGCGTGTCCTGAACCTCATCACGCGTGTCCTGAACCTCATCACGCGTGTCCTGAACCCCATCACGCGTGTCCTGAACCCCATCACGCGTGTCCTGAAGCTCATCATCACGCGTGTCCTGAAGCTCATCACGCGTGTCCTGAAGCTCATCACGCGTGTCCTGAACCTCATCACGCGTGTCCTGAACCTCATCACGCGTGTCCTGAAGCTCATGACGCGTGTCCTGAACCTCATCACGCGTGTCCTGACCTGAACCTCATCACGCGTGTCCTGAAGCTCATCACGCGTGTCCTGAAGCTCATCACGCGTGTCCTGAAGCTCATCACGCGTGTCCTGAACCTCATCACGCGTGTCCTGAACCCCATCACGCGTGTCCTGAAGCTCATCATCACGCGTGTCCTGAAGCTCATCACGCGTGTCCTGAACCTCATCACGCGTGTCCTGAACCTCATCACGCGTGTCCTGAACCTCATCACGTGTGTCCTGAAGCTCATGACGCGTGTCCTGAACCTCATCACGCGTGTCCTGACCTGAACTCTGAACCTCATCACGCGTGTCCTGAACCTCATCACGTGTGTCCTGAACCTCATGACGCGTGTCCTGAACCTCATCAAGCGTGTCCTGAAGCTCATCACGCGTGTCCTGAAGCTCATCACGCGTGTCCTGAAGCTCATCACGCGTGTCCTGCTGTGACCCGTGGCACCCCCTGGTGTGAGGCGAGAGCATTACACCATCACCACGGTCTTCCTCGGACCCTCAGCGTCTGCTGGACTGCAGCTGCTGTCGACTCCAGCCTGACGGAGCTGAACACACACTTTATCAGGACGACACACACCAAGACCCTGTGTGCTGTTGCCAGGGTGTTGCTATGCATGAGTAGTTACTTGTACAAATCAAGACTGACTTTAGACTGTCATGCCTGCCACAGGTTAATGAGTACTAGAGAAAAGTAATGGATGCACATCTTATATCTATAGTAAACACTGTAACATTTCATAAAAAAAAAAAAAAAAAAATCCCGGTGGGTTTAAACACTTCTAATATCAGTAACAGACATGTGAGCGAGTGGACAGAGGTTCAGTGTTTCAGCATCAGCATTGAAGAGCGATGTGTGAAGTGTTCATCAGCGTCACTCACAGCGCGGGCGCCCCGCGGGCCGGGGGTTACTGGCGCTGCTGCCAAACGAAGACTGGAAGTTATGGATGGTTTCTTGTAAGATCTGCCTTTCCCTCCCCTGTCATGAGAAGATATTCATCACGTTTACAGTTAAACTGAGCCTGTAAGTCAAACGGATGCCGCAGAAACTCACTTTCCCAGCATTCAGCTCTGATATGGCCGCCAGGATCTGCTGTCGGGGTCCATCAGTTTTGATGCCCAGTTCCTTCAGGTCTCCGTCAGTCAGAGTCAGGAATGCCTCCATGTCCACCTGCGTTCACATCCATAAATACGCACATCATAATCACATATGGACACAATGTCTCACAATATTTCATATTCTGGATGCTGCTCTGTTTGTTGTTAGGAAGACTAAACGTTTTAAACGTTGCTCTTGCTAAGCAGTCTGACAGCGCTCATCAATATGACCGGCCAATCAGAGCGCAGGAGGCGGGCCTTCGTGTTTACAGAAGCGGAGCAGGAATTAGATGCTTCTGTTTAAAGGGTCATGAAACCCCAAACCAAATTTTCTGAGATTTTAACAGAGGTATGTGTGTTGAACACCATTGAAGACAATGTTAGCATCTGTTAGATTTAATAATATGATTAAAATGGTTCAATTTTAGTTTTCTTCCGCTTTTTTCGTCTTCCGGGTTTAAAATCTTCATCACAGGCTGTGACGTGGCAGTGCACTGTGAGTGCGTTGATGACTCATCGGTGTCTCATAATTATTAATGAGACTGAGTTTATATCCTATGAGAAGACACGGTCTCTTAATTATTCATGACACCACGTGGATCTTTCCAAGTTGCATGACATGTCAAACTGTGTTATCGCGAAGTAGATGAGAGAGACAAACATATGGGACGCAACAAGTGTTTGTTTTCCATGTGCAAAGGTCCAAGTGGGTTGAATATGTTTCCCCGCGATGCTGCCAGGGCTAGACTCTGGCTCTGGGCGGTTGGTTTGCTATCAACCACGGACACCTAAACTATAGTGTGTGCCGCAAACATTAGCTTCGAGAACTGGAGAATGGTGGACTTCGCCTTGTTGACAACCAATGCAGTTTGCGTCTTGCGAGTGATGCGGTACCAAGTCCCGAGGGCTTTTCTATCAATTCAGAGGTTTGTGTGTGTGTGTGTGTGTGTGTCTAAAATGAGAAGTCTTCCACCTCCACAGAGCCATCTTTATGGGGGTTCACGGGGCGCGTAGATCTAGGCTATGCACGGAAAGTTTTTTTTTAAGCGGAAAATGAATTATTTTCAAATGTGCATTTATAGTATCTATATAAACAACTATATATTTTATAATGACATTACAAAAATCTAGCATTTCCTCACGTTTTACCACTGCTTTTTAGTGACAGTTGATATGCATCGGCCACTGGCAATGACAGTGGTGGCCAGACACACCCACTCCCTCCCTTCTTCTCACAGCCATCCACGCCCATTTAAGTTGCATTTTTCAAAAAGATTGTGAGCTAGACTTGAGTTGAAAGAGGAGGGTTTCATGACCCTTTAAAGACACTTAAGATAAAAGCATCTGCTAAATGCACAAGTGTAAAGGTAAACATGAAAAGAGTGTAAGATATATATATACACACAAGTAGCCAAAAATTATTTGACAACGGTTTTATGATAGAAATGTTAAAAGACTAACAGTGACATCCAGTGATGCAAACTATTCAGTTTTTTTTTTCAGTTATAAAATGAATGTGAGCCCTGTGCATGAAGTAAAAACACTCCTTGTGAACGGTTTAAAGGGACAGACGAACCTCCTGCTCCTCGAAGATGGGCTGATATTTCTCCAGAGAAAGTTTCCTCAGAATCCCTGATAACTCGTCTGTGTTTGAGGAAATAATCACAGATAAAGACAGAGAGAGACGCTCATTTACATCACATAAGAGAAAAATGATAAATCATGTTTTTGTAATTTCATAATTATGACATGAAAAAGATTAAATTGATATATTAAGTGTAACACACACACGTTTAAATTTACACGTTACAAATAAAGCCACAATAAGCTGAAGTGAACTTGTC
>JAULUF010000029.1:117500-145000 GCA_031834385.1 Semotilus atromaculatus
CTTTCCCAAATGAATAGGTTGATCTTTCCCATGATTGTGTCATACATCAGAGTTGTTGGCGCTGGTTCTGCTGGGTCTCTGAGGCGTGTTCCCGCTCCGCTCCTTCAGGGATCCGCCACGGTCAGAACTCCACGGATCAGGTCTTGTGTTCCCGCCGCGGTCAGAACTCCACGGCTCAAACTGGGAGGGCGGCAGGAACGGTGGGATCACGGCCTTCAGCTTCTCATTGGGCAGGCGAGCGAGCGGAGCTCCGTTCCTCAGCTAAACACAGATCACGGTTCAGGAAACACACTTCTCAAGACTTTAACATGTTTAAATTAAACAAATGTACCATTGTCGTGATGAGGAAGTCATCTTTCCCACTTCCAGTTCTGTTTAAACCTACGATAAAACAGAGTCATGGCTTTACTGTGTAGTTCTGTACTTCGGTAAGCAGATTAGACAGGACTGCATGAGACGATCTCTAGGACTGTCAAAATGGCTGAAAAGCAAAATTTAAATTTCTTTCTTAAATATTACAAAAATTCTATAAAGCTATAGTTGATGTTAGAGGATAAAAGTACTGTATTGTCTCCTATGCCCACACGACCACAAGAGGGCGCAATAAGCAAATATAAACCAAATCAAGCATTGCTTCATTTATTGAAATGAAATTCACTTTTTAAAGTGCATTAACTTTTAAAAACAATTGTTCTTATATATATATATATATAAATATAATTCCCTTAATGTGCATACAAGAATAATTAGGTTACAATAGTGCATAAAACTGTGTTCGTGCATCAGTAAACACGCTTCAACAGACGCGTAAGGAACTACATGAACACGAAATAGCAAACTGCCATTCAAAACAATCCACTGCAGAACACCAGCCGCTTCACTAATCGAGTGCTGATCGAGTGCTGGACGAGTGCTGGACGAGTGCTGGACGAGTGCTGATCGAGTGCTGATCGAGTGCTGGACGAGTGCTGATCGAGTGCTGGACGAGTGCTGGACGAGTGCTGGACGAGTGCTGGACGAGTGCTGGGCGAGTGCTGGACGAGTGCTGATCGAGTGCTGGACGAGTGCTGATCGAGTGCTGATCGAGTGCTGATCGAGTGCTGATCGAGTGCTGGGCGAGTGCTGGACGAGTGCTGGACGAGTGCTGGACGAGTGCTGGGCGAGTGCTGGGCGAGTGCTGATAGAGTGCTGGACGAGTGCTGATCGAGTGCTGATCGAGTGCTGGGCGAGTGCTGGGCGAGTGCTGATAGAGTGCTGGACGAGTGCTGATCGAGTGCTGATCGAGTGCTGATCGAGTGCTGGGCGAGTGCTGGGCGAGTGCTGATCGAGTGCTGATCGAGTGCTGGGCGAGTGCTGGGCGAGTGCTGGACGAGTGCTGATCGAGTGCTGATCGAGTGCTGGACGAGTGCTGATCGAGTGCTGATCGAGTGCTGGGCGAGTGCTGGACGAATGCTGGGCGAGTGCTGGACGAGTGCTGGGCGAGTGCTGGGCGAGTGCTGGGCGAGTGCTGATCGAGTGCTGATCGAGTGCTGGACGAGTGCTGATCGAGTGCTGATCGAGTGCTGGACGAGTGCTGATCGAGTGCTGATCGAGTGCTGGGCGAGTGCTGGGCGAGTGCTGGGCGAGTGCTGGACGAGTGCTGATCGAGTGCTGATCGAGTGCTGATCGAGTGCTGATCGAGTGCTGATCGAGTGCTGGACGAGTGCTGATCGAGTGCTGATCGAGTGCTGGGCGAGTGCTGGGCGAGTGCTGGGCGAGTGCTGGGCGAGTGCTGATCGAGTGCTGATCGAGTGCTGGGCGAGTGCTGGGCGAGTGCTGGACGAGTGCTGGGCGAGTGCTGATCGAGTGCTGGACGAGTGCTGATCGAGTGCTGATCGAGTGCTGATCGAGTGCTGATCGAGTGCTGGGCGAGTGCTGGGCGAGTGCTGGGCGAGTGCTGGACGAGTGCTGGGCGAGTGCTGATCGAGTGCTGGACGAGTGCTGATCGAGTGCTGATCGAGTGCTGGACGAGTGCTGGACGAGTGCTGATCGAGTGCTGATCGAGTGCTGATCGAGTGCTGGACGAGTGCTGATCGAGTGCTGATCGAGTGCTGGGCGAGTGCTGGGCGAGTGCTGGGCGAGTGCTGGGCGAGTGCTGGGCGAGTGCTGGACGAGTGCTGGGCGAGTGCTGATCGAGTGCTGATCGAGTGCTGGACGAGTGCTGATCGAGTGCTGGACGAGTGCTGATCGAGTGCTGATCGAGTGCTGATCGAGTGCTGATCGAGTGCTGGGCGAGTGCTGGGCGAGTGCTGGGCGAGTGCTGGGCGAGTGCTGGACGAGTGCTGGGCGAGTGCTGATCGAGTGCTGATCGAGTGCTGGACGAGTGCTGGGCGAGTGCTGGACGAGTGCTGGGCGAATGCTGGGCGAGTGCTGGGCGAGTGCTGGGCGAGTGCTGGGCGAGTGCTGGACGAGTGCTGGACGAGTGCTGGACGAGTGCTGGACGAGTGCTGATCGAGTGCTGGGCGAATGCTGGGCGAGTGCTGATAGAGTGCTGATCGAGTGCTGGGCGAATGCTGGGCGAGTGCTGGGCGAGTGCTGGGCGAGTGCTGGGCGAGTGCTGATCGAGTGCTGGACGAGTGCTGGACGAGTGCTGGACGAGTGCTGATCGAGTGCTGGGCGAATGCTGGGCGAGTGCTGATAGAGTGCTGATCGAGTGCTGATCGAGTGCTGGGCGAGTGCTGGGCGAGTGCTGGGCGAATGCTGGGCGAGTGCTGGGCGAGTGCTGGGCGAGTGCTGGGCGCATCAGTGTTTCCAGCTGAATTTTTTATTTGACAGCCCTAACGACCTCTGACCCCACGACCCCGTACCACAGTCTTTACTCCTGGCGATGACCTCAGCTCTGACTTCAGGGTCACTGTCGCCCCGCGCCTTCATGGTGGCGTCCAGGGAGAGGGCGGGGTCATCGGGGAACGGAGCGAGCCGATTGGTGGAGAGTCCGTGTCTCAGCGTGTGCGTGAGTTTCAGTCTACGGAAGCGGTTGGACATGCGGTTCCACCAGGACTGATGATGAGAGAACAAACATACGGACAGAACCATCAGAATTTAGGAAAATACTCTTTGGAAAATCCTGGTATTAGAAAAGACCCACATGTTGTTTAGGTAGCAGCGTAGTTTGAGTCTATGGCAACATCCTTGACTGTAAAACTACAATACAGCCTGTTAACAACTTAATTTTTTGGCAATTCTATAACTTTTCTATAAACCTCACATGTATAACATACAGAAATGATTATGCATATTATATGAAAAAGCAGAAATACAACGATTTCCCCTGAACATATTCATAAACATCATACAGAGGTACGCAAGAGATGCAATCGAAATGTTTCAGACGATCAGTTCCCTTCAGACATCATAAAACTCAGATTCGCACGAATGGCCAATTTCAATGCCAGGTATGAATAATGCAAGCAAATATTAAGAGTTTCACATTTCTAAAAGTCCACACTCAATAGAAACAGAAAACTCAATCCTTTAGGGGTCAAAGGTCAGGGGTCACCTTTAGGCCGCCTCTGTCGTCCTGTGGCGGTGTCACACTGAGAGACGGCCTCCTCTTGGCAGGAGATGTTCCTCTGTGTTTGTTCTTGTCTCTGTCCAGCAGCATACATACCGACGCCAGCAGACGCACCAGCTCCGTGTCTAAGGACACACACACACCAGCGTCAGACACACATACACACACACACACACGCCTGCAGCCACACCAGCTCTGTGTCTGAGGACACACACACCAGCGTCAGACACACACACACACACACACACACACACACACATGCCTGCAGCCACACCAGCTCTGTGTCTGAGGACACACACACCAGCGTCAGACACACACACACACACACACACACACACACACACACACACATGCCAGCAGACGCACCAGCTCCGTGTCTAAGGACACACACACCAGCATCAGACACACACACACCGACGCCAGCAGACGTACCAGCTCCGTGTCTGAGGACACGCACACCAGCGTCAGACACACACACACACGCCAGCAGACGCACCAGCTCCGTGTCTGAGGACACACACACACCAGCGTCAGACACACACACACACACCAGTGTCTCACACACACACACCAGTGTCAGACTCACACACACACACACCAGCGTCAGACTCACACACACACTCGCTCACCAGGGTCGTTCAGCAGCATGACCAGGTCAAAGGCCGTATAGCCGTTCTTGGCTCTCAGGTTGACGTCAGCGCCCTGATTAAGAAGAAACTTCACCACTTCTTTATTCCTAATGAACACAAACACAACGTGATGATGAGCTGAAGGCCTTTAATACCAGACCATAAACAAATAAAACTGATTAATAAAGGGAGGCGGAGAACATCCTAAACCATAAATTGGTTGGTGTAATTGTTTTTAACTAGGTACCCTTTAAATTATATGTTTGTATTTACTTCAGTTAAACAAAATGTCTTGTTTGTATATGTATAGTCTATGTATAGAGATTTGTTGTGTAGTATGTAAATTTTTTTGTCCTGTCTTTTTTGGCCGCCTATCTTGGCCAGGACCCCCTGTGAGAAGAGTTACTGTAACTCAATGGGACTATTCCTGGTTAAATAAAGGTTAAATAAAATAAATAAAATAAAATAAAATAAATGACAGTAATAACTACTAAAACTTCACAGTTCAAATAATGCAGGTTTTGCCAAAAACAAAAAGTTTTATAATATGATCAACATAATATGATAAGATAATAATAGTATGATTATTATGTGATATGAATGTCAATGATTAAATATGTGTAAATTGACGACCTCTTGAAATGATAGTTAACCCTTTTCTTATCCCCTTTAACCCTTTGTGTGACGTCCCAGTACAAGCAGGGATCAGTCAGGGTGTGTGTGCTGACCCGTGGTACGTGGCCTGCATGAGCGCCGTCCAGCCGTGCACTGAGTCCCGTTGGTCCACGTGCGCCTGTTTCTCCACCAGCATCTGCACCAGCTCCAGCTGCCCACTCACCGCCGCCATCATCAGCGGAGACGCTCCGTCAGCGTTCAGGGCGTTCACCTGCCCTGCGTCCTCCTCCACGATCTCCTTCACCAGCTGAGCGTTCCCTGCGCGGCACACACTCCATCAACTCAACACTCATTAACAGGGCCACACGGAATCTGCTGACTTTTTTTATGATTTCTGTGCTAAACTTTTGGAAAAATCTGCGGAATTATGCGGAATGGTTTTATATAGCTTTATATATATATGAATATATATACATACATTATACACACACACAATAAGCTATATTATTGTTTATATATGTTATGCATGAAAGCACTACACAATGTGTTAATATTTTGAGAAGTATGTTCGATTCTATTGTACAATAGTAATATATTTCTGTGATAATTTCTTCACGTTAAACCAAACTTTATTTTGACGGGTTTCTGAGTATATCTGACGATGAAATGCTGAAGATGAACGTGTACTTGAGTACGGTATGTGATGTGTAGTATATGAACCTGTGGCACTCATTTACAGAGACTCGCTGAACAGTCAAGCAATTTGATATTATAATCGGCAGTGAATAGACAGATCTGTTATTTTAAGCTATGCGCCAGTATTGCAGTAGAAAATAGTACAAAATATATCATACACGCGCAGGTCGTACTTGTCAATGACAGGCACTACAATCTGCGGAAATCTGCGCGCGCAGATTCCGTGTGGCCCTGCTCATTAACCCTACACCCCCCACTCCATTCACTCAACACTCATTAACCCTACACCCCCCACTCCATCAACTGAACACTCATTAACCCTACACCCCCCACTCCATCAACTCAACACTCATTAACCCTACACCCCCCACCCCATCAACTCAACACTCATTAACCCTACACCCCCCACTCCATCAACTGAACACTCATTAACCCTACACCCCCCACTCCATCAACTCAACACTCATTAACCCTACACCCCCCACCCCATCAACTCAACACTCATTAACCCTACACCCCCCACTCCATCAACTCAACACTCATTAACCCTACACCCCCCACTCCATTCACTCAACACTCATTAACCCTACACCCCCCACTCCATCAACTGAACACTCATTAACCCTACACCCCCACTCCATCAACTCAACACTCATTAACCCTACACCCCCCACTCCATCAACTCAACACTCATTAACCCTACACCCCCACTCCATCAACTCAACACTCATTAACCCTACACCCCCCACTCCATCAACTGAACATTCATTAACCCTACACCCCCACTCCATCAACTGAACACTCATTAACCCTCCACCCCCACTCCATCTACAGAACACTCATTAACCCTACACCCCCACTCCATCAACTCAACACTCATTAACCCTACACCCCCACTCCATCAACTCAACACTCATTAACCCTACACCCCCACTCCATCAACTCAACACTCATTAACCCTACACCCCCACTCCATCAACTCAACACTCATTAACCCTACACCCCCACTCCATCAACTGAACACTCATTAACCCTACACCCCCACTCCATCAACTGAACACTCATTAACCCTCCACCCCCACTCCATCAACTGAACACTCATTAACCCTACACCCCCACTCCATCAACTGAACACTCATTAACCCTACACCCCCACTCCATCAACTGAACACTCATTAACCCTACACCCCCACTCCATCAACTGAACACTCATTAACCCTACACCCCCACTCCATCAACTGAACACTCATTAACCCTACACCCCCACTCCATCAACTCAACACTCATTAACCCTCCACCCCCACTCCATCAACTGAACACTCATTAACCCTACACCCCCCACTCCATCAACTCAACACTCATTAACCCTACACCCCCCACTCCATCAACTCAACACTCATTAACCCTACACCCCCACTCCATCAACTGAACACTCATTAACCCTACACCCCCACTCCATCAACTGAACACTCATTAACCCTCCACCCCCACTCCATCAACTGAACACTCATTAACCCTACACCCCCACTCCATCAACTGAACACTCATTAACCCTACACCCCCACTCCATCAACTGAACACTCATTAACCCTCCACCCCCACTCCATCAACTGAACACTCATTAACCCTACACCCCCACTCCATCAACTGAACACTCATTAACCCTACACCCCCACTCCATCAACTGAACACTCATTAACCCTACACCCCCACTCCATCAACTGAACACTCATTAACCCTACACCCCCCACTCCATCAACTGAACACTCATTAACCCTACACCCCCACTCCATCAACTCAACACTCATTAACCCTACACCCCCACTCCATCAACTCAACACTCATTAACCCTACACCCCCCACTCCATCAACTCAACACTCATTAACCCTACACCCCCACTCCATCAACTCAACACTCATTAACCCTACACCCCCCACTCCATCAACTGAACACTCATTAACCCTACACCCCCACTCCATCAACTGAACACTCATTAACCCTCCACCCCCACTCCATCTACAGAACACTCATTAACCCTACACCCCCACTCCATCAACTCAACACTCATTAACCCTACACCCCCCACTCCATCAACTGAACACTCATTAACCCTACACCCCCACTCCATCAACTGAACACTCATTAACCCTACACCCCCCACTCCATCAACTCAACACTCATTAACCCTACACCCCCACTCCATCAACTCAACACTCATTAACCCTACACCCCCACTCCATCAACTCAACACTCATTAACCCTACACCCCCACTCCATCAACTCAACACTCATTAACCCTACACCCCCACTCCATCAACTCAACACTCATTAACCCTACACCCCCCACTCCATCAACTGAACACTCATTAACCCTACACCCCCACTCCATCAACTGAACACTCATTAACCCTCCACCCCCACTCCATCTACAGAACACTCATTAACCCTACACCCCCACTCCATCAACTCAACACTCATTAACCCTACACCCCCACTCCATCAACTCAACACTCATTAACCCTACACCCCCACTCCATCAACTCAACACTCATTAACCCTACACCCACACTCCATCTACAGCTCTGAGATCATTAACCCTACAGAATCACTCCATCTATATATATACAGTCGTGCTCAAAATTAACGGTACCCCTGGTAAATATGATCAAAACTGGCTGTACAAATAAATCTGCATCGTTTATCTTTTTGATCTTTCATTCAAAAAATTGCCAAAAATCTAACCTTTCATTGAAGTAAAATAATTGAAAGTGGGGGGAAATCACATAATGAAATAAATGGTTTTCTCCAAAACAAGTTGGCCACAATTATTGGTACCCCTAACATTTTTTAAGAGTGAAATATCTCTGAAGTATATTTCCATTAATATGTACCTTTTTTAGCACACCAGGGTGACTAGGAACATGAATTTGTCCAGGCATGGCTTCTTGTTTGACAGGAGTTTAAATATGAGGAAACACAAAGGCCAAATCCCCTTAATCATTCATCAGAATGAGTAAAACCAAAGAATTTAGTTCTGATGTGCATCAAAAGATTGTTGAGCATCACAAAATAGAAAGTGGCTGTAAGAAAATAGCTAAAGCATTGAAAATCCCCATTTTGACCATCAGGGCAATAATTAAGAAGTTCCAATCATCTAAAGATGTTACGCATCTGCCAGGAAGAGGACGTGTGTCTATATTGCCTTAATGCACGGTGAGGAGGAGCGTATGAGTGGCCAAAGACTCTTCAAGGATCACAGATGGAGAATTGCAGAGATTGGTTGAGTCTTGGGGGTCAGAAAGCCTATTTAAAAAAAAATCAAACAACCCATACATCACCACATGTTGTTTGGGAGGGTTTCAGGAAAAATCCTCCTCTCTCTTCCAAAAACAAACTCCAGCAAATTCAATTGTCAGACATGACTGAACCTTCAAACGGCACAGGCTTCTGTGGTCAGATGAAACTAAAAAAAGAGCTTTTTGGCTGCAAACATGCTAGATGGGTTTGGTGCACGCAAGGATAAAAGTACCCCAATTGTACAATTTAATATACCGTTGGATCTTTAATGTTGTGGGCATATTTTTCTGCTGGAAGTCCTGGACTTCTTGTTCAGATTCATGGGATCGTGGATTCTATCAAATATCAACAGATAAAAAAATCAAAACCTGACGCCTTCTGCTAGAAATCTTAGAATGGGCCGTGGTTGGATCTTCCATTAGGACAATTATCCAAAACAAACATCAAAATCAACACAAAAATGGGTAACTGAGCACAAAATGAAGCTTCTGCCATGACAGTCAGAGTTCCCTGACCTGAACCCTACAGAAAATGAGTGGCTGAACTGAAGAGAAGAAGCACAAACATGGATCTGGGAATCTGAAGGATCTGGAGAGATTCTGTATGGAGGAATGGTCTCTGATCTCAGGTCAGGTGTTCTCCAAACTCATCAGGCATTATAGGAGAAGACTCAGAGCTGGTATCTTGTCAAAAGGAGATTGCAAAAAGCTTTTAATAAAAGGGTACCAATAATTGTGGCCAATGTGTTTTGGACAAAAACATTTATTTCATAATGTGATTTCCCTCCCACGTTCAATTCTTTTAATTCAATGAAAGGTTAGATTTTCTGAAATTTTTTGAATGAAAGATCAAAAGGATAAACGATGCAGATTTATTTTTTACAGCCAGTTTTTATCATATTTACCAGGGGTACCGTTAATTCGGAGCACGACTGTATATGTGGATGATGAGGAGGCCATGATGGACAGAGGCCAAGGGGCAGATGTGTCCAGGACACCGGGGTTACACCCCTACTCTTTCGAAAGACATTCTGGGATTTTTTGTGACCACAGAGAGTCAGGGCATCGGTTTAACGTCTCATCTGAAGGACGGTGCTCTTTGACAGTACAGTGTCCCCATCACTACACTGGGGCGTCAGGACCCACACAGAGCACAGGGAGAGCACCCCCTGCTGGCCTCACTAACACCTCTCCCAGCAGACACCTGGGTTTCTCATGAGGTCTCCCATCCAGACACTGACCAGCTCAGCCTTGCTCAACTTCAGTGGGACCAGCCTTGGGCTACAGGGTGCTGGCTACGAATCACTCCATCTTTATCACTCAAGTATGAAACATATACCAGGGTTTTTCGTGCATAGAGAATTACGAGATTACAAATTTCATGCCGCTTCAGGCTGTCGACAGAACTATCGAGTACAGTCCCATGCTGCGATTCCCCTTTTTCCCCGACCCAGTTCTGTTGCGGGTTCCCGACCTGTGTCCATTCGATAGTGATGCACGGATCATGTTATATCCACGGACACTGCAGATAATATGCGGCTCAGACGGACCAAGTCATAAAAAATATCTAATTAATTTCGGGTGCGTCGCGGGTTGATGAGATATAAATCATTAAAAGACTAATTTCACAGTAAAACGCAACAAACATGAGTCACTTTTAATTTTGTTTTCAACAACGCATTTCTCTTCAGGGAAAAGCAATCAAAGAAAACATGCCTAGAGCATATTCTAGTGGTCATTGCATAAAACACAAAGAAAAACCCTACATGAGATTGCTTTAAGGCAAGGCAAGGCAAGGCAAGTTTATTTATATAGCACATTTCATACACAGTGGCAATTCAAAGTGCTTTACATAGAAGAAATTTTAAATAATCAAAAGAAATATGAATAATTAAAACAGTTTAGAATAAAGAAATTAAAACAATCACCAGAAATAAGAATAATTAAAACAGTTTAGAATAAAAAATTAAATAAAATACAGTTCAAACAGTCGGACACATACAGTGGCACAGTGCTCATTCAGTAAATGCAAAACTAAACAGATGTGTTTTCAGTCTGGATTTGAATGTGACTACTGTAGGAGCACATCTGATCTCTTCTGGAAGCTGGTTCCAGCTGCGGCTGGCATAGTAGCTAAAAGCGGACTCTCCTTGTTTAGAGTGAACCCTTGGTATTTCTAGCTGACGTGATCCTAATGATCTGAGTGATCTGTTGGGTTTATATTCAGTGAGCATATCTGCAATATATTGAGGTCCTAGGCCATTGAATGATTTATATACCAGTAATAATACTTTAAAATCAATCCTAAATGTAACTGGGAGCCAGTGTAAAGACCTGAGGACTGGCGTGATGTGTTCATATTTTCTTGTTCTGCTCAGAATCCTGGCAGCAGCGTTCTGTATGAGCTGCAACTGTCTTATGGTCTTTTTGGGAAGGCCAATGAGGAGTCCATTACAGTAATCCACCCTGCTGGTGATGAAAGCATGCACTAGTTTCTCTAAGTCTTGACTGGAAACAAAGCATCTAATTCTTGCAATATTTTTCAGATGATAATATGCTGATTTAATTATTGCTTTGACATGACTACTGAAACTAAGGTCTGATTCTAGAGACACACCAAGATTCCTGACTTGATTTTTAGTTGTTAGACCCCTAGAGTGAAGATATGAATTCACCTTGAGAACTTCATCTTTGTTTCCAAACGCAATGACTTCAGTTTTGTCTTTGTTTAACTGAAGAAAATTTTGGCACATCCAACTGTTGACTTCATCAATGCATTGGCACAGGGAGTCAATGGGGCTGTAGTCGTTAGGCGATAGGGCTAAGTAGAGCTGTGTGTCATCTGCATAGCTGTGGTAAGAGATTTGATTCTTTCTTATTATTTGGCTCATTGGGAGCATGTACAGGTTGAATAGGAGTGGCGCAAGAATTGAGCCTTGAGGGACTCCGCATGTCATGGACGTCCACTCAGACTTATGGTCTCCTATACTCACATAGTAACCTCTCCCTTCTAAGTATGACCTGAACCATTTTAGGACTATCCCAGAAAGCCCCACCCAGTTTTCCAGCCTGTCAAGAAGTATGTTGTGATCGACAGTGTCAAATGCAGCACTGAGGTCGAGTAGTACCAGCACTGATAATTTGCCTTTATCAGTATTTAAGCGAATATCGTTTATTATCTTTATGAGCGCTGTCTCTGTGCTGTGATGCGATCGGAAACCAGATTGAAAATTGTCAAAGTGTCCATTCGAGCTTAAGAATTTGTTCAGCTGATTGAAGACAACTTTTTCAATGACCTTGCCTATGAAAGGAAGATTTGAGATCGGTCTATAGTTGCTTAATATAGTCTTATCCAGATTACTCTTTTTTAGGAGGGGTTTGACAACTGCAGTTTTTAGGGAGTTTGGAAAACTCCCAGAGAGAAGTGAAGCATTTACCATTTCTAGAAGATCTGCTTTTAAGCTGTTTAACACACTTTTGAAGAAAGATGTGGGGAGTGTGTCAAGGGCGCAGGTTGATGTTTTAAGGTGCTGTACGATTTCTTCTAAAATTTTGCAATCAATTTCTTTAAAATCAGA
This sequence comes from Semotilus atromaculatus, assembly GCA_031834385.1. NCBI lineage: Eukaryota > Metazoa > Chordata > Actinopteri > Cypriniformes > Leuciscidae > Semotilus > Semotilus atromaculatus. The sequence continues at coordinate 129,869 of JAULUF010000029.1, forward strand.
CATAGTGACTACTTTCTCAGGTTGTGGTCTGATCTGTCTGACCCCAGTGCAACTCAAGGATGTGCTGATCACCTTTCTGATATTATAAATTTTCTCAGAGAAGAAGCAAGCAAACTCCCTGCACTTGCTGTCTGAGAGCATTTCACTGGGAATCTGGCTTGGGGGGTTTGTCAGTCTCTCTACGGTAGCAAAAAGAGTGCGTGTGTTGTTTAAGTTGCTGTTTATAATATTTGAGAAGAAAGTCTGTCTAGCTTTGCCTAGTTCCATATTGAAAGCATGAATGCTGTCTTTGTAGATGTTATAATGGACTACAAGTTTTGTCTTCCGCCACATGCGCTCTGTTTTTCTGCATTTTCTTTTCATATTTTGCACTGCTGTTGAGTTTCTCCAAGGTGCTTTTTGTCTACCACTCTTCCTGACTTTCACAGGAGCAATGTCATCAATTACACCTTTAACTTTTGAGTTAAAAGAATCAAGGAGAAAATCAACCGAGTCAGCAGATATGCTTGGTGTTAAAGATATAGCCTTCATAAATAGCACACTAGTGTTCTCATTTAAGCATCTCTTCTTGACAGACACAGACCTAGCTTCAATTGCAGGAGAGATCAATATATCAAAGAAAACACAGAAATGATCAGACAGTGCTACATCCTTAATAACAATTGATGAAATGTTTAGACCCTTACTGATAAGTAAATCTAGAGTGTGTCCATGATTGTGTGTCGGTCCATGTACATGCTGAAACAGATCAAAAGTTTTTAAAACAGTTTTGATTTCTTTTGCCATATTGGTTTCTGCATTATCTATGTGAATGTTAAAATCTCCAGCAATAGCTAAACAGTCAAACTCTGAGGAAATTGTTGATAGCAGTTCTGTAAAGTCCTCAGCAAAGGCTGAAGAGTATTTTGGAGGCCTGTAAACAATGATTAGTAAAATGCGTGGAGCACCTTTTAACACAATACCCAGATATTCGAAAGACGGGTAATTACCAAATGATATTTGCTTACATTGATAGACATGTTTAAAGAGAGCAGCTACACCCCCTCCTTTCCTACCCGCTCTGCAGACACTCATGAAAGTAAAGTTAGGAGGGGATGTTTCATTGAGGATTGTTGCACTGCAGCTGTCTTCTAGCCAAGTTTCATTTAGAAACATAAAATCCAGGTTGTATGTGGTTATTAAGTCATTGACTAGAAGTGATTTGTTTTTAAGTGAGCGGATGTTTAAAAGTGCTAACTTAACAGTCTTACTTTCTGTCCCCACAGCAATCTTAGTTTGGCGTGTAATAGGCACCAGATTAGATGGGTTTGCAGTACGGCTTTTGAAGGCCTTAGACTTTCTATCATGTAATCGAACAGCAATGGAGAAAGATACAGGCACACTGGGTTCCCGCTTGTTCTGTAAACATTTGAGAAAGTTACTGTTATCATAGCGGGGACCCGACACATATCACTGAGAGCTGGTATCAGTTGTTTTTGGTACACCTCGAGCCGATGGAGGAGGGAGTGGGCCCTGGCGCTGTGGCAGAGGCCGAAGAGCTCTCACAGGAGGAGGAGGAGGGCGAGCTGGGCCCGCAGGCTTTGGTGGTTTTGGGGCCTGACGTTTTTTGGTTGATATCTGCGGGCTTGCAGATAGTTTGGTTCCAGCAAACACTAGTTTTTCCATTTTCTCTGAGAAGCACAGAAGATGTTGTGGAGATGCTGGAGAGAGGGAAAGCGTGTCTGGGGAGAGGGGCTGTTTCTCTGGTGTTATCAGAGGCTGTAATGTGCTGTCCTGGTTTTCCAGAAAGTCGTCCTTGGGTGCTGAATCTTGGAGCGGTTCTAGTATGTCACAGTCTGTCTGTGGTGAGCTCTGTGGGCAGGGCTCAGCTGAGATTGTGTCCGTGAGCAGAAGTTGTTGTGGCTGAGTGGTGTTATCATTGTCCTTGTGTGACGTGTCAACCGCATGTCCATCCAGGTGCTGAAGTGAAGTCCTGTGGTCATTCATACTGTGTCCAGGTGTGTGTGTGCCATTCAGGTTGAGTGGATTGGCACACACTGCAGAAGGATGATTGAGGGAGAAGTGGATATTGTCCTTTAGCACTCTTGAACCAAGTTTGTTTGGGTGATAGCCATCCTGTTGAAACAGTTGCCTCTGACTCCAGAAAAGATTAAAGTTGTCAATGAAGTTCACTCCTTTTATATTGCAGGTTTTTTGGAGCCATGTATTTAGCCCAAGCAACCGTGAAAACCTGTTTGTTCCTCTTGCTGGGAGTGGTCCGCTGATGAATGTTTGAATTTTCAGTCTTTTAAGTGTTTCAAAAAGTTCATTGAAATCCTTCTTAAGGAGTTCTGACTGCTCTTTATGAATATCATTTTTCCCCACATGAATGATGAGTCGATTTGCAGTCTTATGTTTCATCAGAATGTTCTCAAGTTCCCTGTTTACATCAGAAGTTGTTGCTTGTGGAAGGCAGCATGTTGTTGTATCCCTGCTGCTAATGTTTCTGATTATGGAGTCTCCCACTATCAGAGTCCTTGGCTCGGCTGCGCTCTGAGCTGAGAGCCGCTGTCTGCTAGGCCTTGATCGCCGGTTAGCATCAGTGTTAGCTACTGGCTGATTCAGTCTGTGTTCGATCACATTCATCACATTTGGGAATTCCTCATTTACATTCATTAATACTTCAAATACTTCAAATTTAAAACTTAACAACTTTAACTTAAACAAGCTTAACGTAAACTAAGAGTGTTTTCCAACAATGATGTAATAAAACAGTGATCATTTAAGTTTGAAGGGAGTAAAGCCTATGTTTAGGCTATTTGCCAAAGAATTCAGGTGAAGCGCACAAGCCCTTGAGTCCCCTATAAAGTTCAGGTACAAGTCAATGCACAGACAATGTCAAGTAAATGGTTCAAGCTCTTAATTTTGGAATTTATCTTTAAAATATACAAAATGTTCTTACAGGGGAGCACGACCCCTGACCCCCCTAGCAGGACCAACGTCCAGCCACCACTTTCACAAAATCCTGTGGGAAACAGTATTTGATAGTGTCCTCAAAATAACAATCCAATTACCTTATAGTTAAAATACCTCAAATATGCCCTTGTAAAAAGTGTTTTCTTCAGCCCTGATCAGGATTTGACCACCTCCACCTCGTTTTGAGCCAGGAAAAACCCTGATATATTCTGTATATATTTACAATAACTTCATGTACAATAAGATTCATGTGAATAAAGGACTTTATATTATGTACACTGCAATAAAATGATCAGCGTAGACCTTTTTGACAATAGATTTTATCTTTAAACTCACCTAACTTCAGCGCATGGAAGACATCAGGCCGTTTCTTCTCATCATCTGTTGAGCATTGAAGAAACACAAGCAAGAGATCAGGTGAAAAAAGAAGCTTGTTTAATATCATCGGCCTGAATCGGCCAGTGTGAGCGGCCCAGTTTGAGAAGAACAACAGCTACAGCAACACTAACCAGTCCGGTCAGAAACACGTCGGATAATAACATAAATGAAATATTAATAAATAAACAAATAAAAACAAAGCCTACAAAATCTGAAGCTATTTTTGAAGGATACTGGAGGACAGGGCAGATTTAGTGATTTGGGGATCCAGACAAAATATAGGACTGGGGCCCATTACCAACACACTTACCTGGATCATTCATGAGGTTTTCTCATGGCGGTGTCCCATAGTTGTCCAATTATTCTATGTAGTCTACATGTTATAAAGGCTTTTATTCCTGTTTTAGACCCCGAAATAGCAAAAGTAGGCTATATGGTGAAATCACACATGGAACTAACCGGGTGTGGTGTGGCTTAGATTAGTCATATTATAATTTTCACCCCAGTGCAGTTACAGTATTACGTTTAAACAGGTTAGGACAGTGTTAGTGTCGGTTGGACACTAGGTGGTGCTTTGGGGTCATTTTCACTGCGCAACTCCCAATAACACAATAACGCAAAGCTGTAATTCTAAACTTTAAAATACACTCATTTTTAATTTATTTTAACTACAAATTTAAATGAAAATAAAAACAATGGAAATGAAATATAATTTAACACAATTCAATTATTATTTTAACCAAAAAAAGTATATGTTAAAAATGTTTGTGTCATAAGCCTGATGATGTGCCGCAAACCCATCTGCCCCACGGGGAAAATAAAGTTATCTACTTCTACTACTAAAAAAGAAGTAAAAAGTGCAGCACGTTCAATGGGACCACCTCCAACCCCAGGCCTTCTCTGCGAGCCGTCCAAGTGGACCCAGAGAGGTTGGTACCGACCACCCTTCCCAAGTCATCCCTTCGTTAACACCGCAAGGTATCCAAGGTCACCCAAAGGGCATGTGTCACTGGGCTCATATTGGACACTCAACAGACCCTTACCGTAGTAAGATGCAATCGCAAGGATCCTATGTCTTAACTTCCCTCTATCTTTTCTTCCCACCTTCTCCTCCTACACTCCTGTCACACTCCTGGTTTACACATTTACCCATACCCACAATCCTTTGTGGTCCAATTACCTCTAGTCATACCATCGTTACTTCATCCCACGACGTTCTACCAATAACCCTTTCCTTCAACCTAACCTCCCTCTGACCTTTATATGGTTTATCATTTGTTACCTGGATGTTCAAATCTTGAACCCCAGTTTTCTGTGAACCAACATGTCCTGAAGATTCCTTCCCCTCTTAAAGGCCATTCTGTATTGAGTTCCTAATGCTTCGTCCTGGGTTAGCGTTAGCGTTATGGTGCGTTCACACCGGACGCGAATAGCGCGTCAGGCGCGAATGATTTCAATGTTAAGTCAATGCAAAGACGCGTTACGCGCGTAAAAAATTCCTGCGGCGCGAATGAGGCGTAGAGCGCGGCGCGGTAGACGCGAATACGCCTCATTCGCGCGTCAAGTTCGCGTGAATGGCGCGAATTAAGAATCTGGCGCGTTAAGCGCGTTACGCGCGAATGATTTAGTTAGTGCCATTTGTGCATTCACGCGTTTGACGCGAATTCGCGTCTGCCGCCCGAGTTGAAAAATCTGAACTTCTGCGTCAATTCGCGCCGCATTAACCAATCAGGAGCCTGCTTGATGTCACGTGGTGAAGTATCTAGATGCTGGATTCCTCAAATCCATTATTTTGTAATATGACTAAATGGAATAAAATGACTATTTTATTATATTCTGTTCTAATGCAGCAATAAAGCAAATATTTGATCACATAAAAACTTGATTTAAATATATGAGACATATTCATTTTGTATTGAATGCTTTTTATTCCATTTCTAGATTATATGAAACATTATTATTCTAATGTAAAGACAACCAACATAGTACATAATTATTCTACACCCGACGGTGTCCGGTCTGTTATATATATTTGACAGATTAGGTTGGTGAGGGCGAGGGTGATCCTCGCTCCGATGCGGGACAACAGGCCATCAGACTGGCCGCGGGACAGGCGGAAGTACCGCTGAAAGCGGCCGTCATCCAGGCGCTGCTCCTGGAGCGAGGAAATGGTGAAACTCGCCAAACTGAGTTCGCCTCCGAATAGTCTGGTGGACCCAAATACAGCGACGATGATCTGTACGCCGTTGTTCTGCTTTTCAGAGCAAATACAGAGCGGTGACTCTCTCGATAAATGCTCGATCAACATAAAAAAGATGGCGGCCAACAGATTTCGAATCTGACGCGCGTGACGCGCGTAAATTTCGCTTCAAACTTTTTTTTTTACGCGCGTCAGTTTCACTCTTGACACGCGAATTAACACAAAGTGGTCAAGCGTCAAACTAGACGCGGTAGACGCGAATTTGACGCGCTATTCGCGTCCGGTGTGAACGCACAGTTAGGGTTAGCGTTAGATCAGGGGTGCCCAGTCCTGCTCCCGCCGATCGCCTGTCCTGCACAGTTCATCTCCAACCCTGATCAAACACACCGAAGCAACCAATTAAGGTCTTCAGGATCACTTGAAAATTAAAGTCAGGTGTGTTTGATTAGGGTTGGAGATGAACTGTGCAGGACAGGCGATCGGCTTTAGCTGAAGGGTTAGGGTTAGCTTTAGCTGAAGGGTTAAGGTTAGCTTTAGCTGAAGGGCCTGAGACGCTCACCTGGCTGCGGGCGGACGGTGGTGATGGGGTCCAGGTAACCCCTGACCTCTCTGTGCCGCAGCGCCAGCTCAAAGGCGGTCTTGCCCAGCACGTTGATCTGGTCAGGGTCGGCTCCTCGCTCCACCAGCTGCTGTGTGACGTTTAGCCTCCCGCCAGCCGCCGCTAGCATCAGCGCGCTCCAACCCGTGCTCTTCTGCGCGAAGCTAACGTCGGCACCCCAGTCCAGCAGCAGCCGGACCGCGGACTCGTGCCCGTGCTGAGCAGCGGCTAGCAGAGCCGTGACCTCCAGGAAGCTCCTGCCGGTGACCCCGGTGACCCCGCTGCCCTCCGCCGCACACAGGTGGTCCAGGTCGTCCACGAAGGCGCCGTTCTCCAGCAGGAGTTTGGCTAGCTGAGTGTGACCCCCGCGGGCCGCTATGGTGAGGACGCTAGCGCCCAGGCGGTTCCGGCCGTTGATCTCGGCACCGTTCTCCAGCAGGAGGTGAGCCACGGTCACATGACCAAACCTGCGGAAACCACAACAACACACGCAGACGTTTGCGTTTCAACCAATCCTGTCACACACTGAGGCTACGTCTACATTAATCCGGGGACATTATAAAACGGCGTTTTCATTTAAAAACGTCCTCTGTCCGCACTGGTCAAACGGACTCACCGTTATATGCTTGGTCTGAAACGCTGCTCTCAAGTTTAGCAAATGTGAGTAAATTCTGTCATGTGTGCAGGACTGTGATATGAAGAGTGTGTGAAGTCACGTAACAGAACAACACCATAAACATCAACATCTATGGGTTCAACATGCGTCACATGACTAAACTTACGTCACCGTTTTTGAATACCTCAGTTCTGACATCCACATTACACACTACACACTCCACACACTCCACACACTACACACTACACACTCCACACTCCACACACTCCACACACTACACACTCCACACACTACACACTACACACACTACACACTCCACACACTCCACACTCCACACACTACACACTCTCCACACTCTCCACACTCCACACACTACACACTACACACTCTACACACACTCCACACTACACACACTACACACTCTCCACACTCTCCACACACTACACTCTCCACACTCTCCACACACTACACACTACACACTCTACACACTCCACACACTACACACTCCACACTCTCCACACACTACACACACTCCACACTACACACACTACACACTCTCCACACACTCCACACTCTCCACACTCTCCACACACTACACTCTCCACACTCTCCACACACTACACACTCTACACACTCCACACACTACACACTCCACACACTCTACACACTACACACTCCACACTACACACACTACACACTCTCCACACACTACACACTCTCCACACTCCACACTCTCCACACACTACACACTACACTCTCCACACTCCACACTCTCCACACACTACACACTACACTCTCCACACTACACACACTACACACTCTCCACACACTACACACTCTCCACACACTACACACTCCACACTCCACTACACACACTACACACACCACACACTCCACACTCTCCACACACTACACACTCCACACACCCCACACACTACACACTCTCCACACTCCACACACACTACACACTACACACTCTCCACACACTACACACTCTCCACACTCTCCACACACTCCACACACACTCCACACTCTCCACACTCCACACACTACACACTCCACACACTACACACTACAAACTCTCCACACACTCCACACTCTACACACTCCACACTCTACACACCCCACACTACACACTCCACACACTACACACTCTCCACACTACACACTCTACACACTCCACACACACTACACACTACACACTCCACACTCTCCACACACTACACACTCTCCACACTCTACACACACTCCACACTACACACTCCACACACTCCAAACTCTCCACACACTCCACACACTACACACACTCCACACTCTACACACTCCACACACTACACACTCCACACACTACACACTCCACACACTACACACACCACACACTCCACACTCCACACTCTACACACTCCACACACCCCACACACACCCCACACTACACACTCCACACACTACACACTCTCCACACTCTACACACTCCACACACACTACACACTCCACACACTCCACACTCTCCGCACACTACACACTCTCCACACTCCACTCTCCACACTCTCCACACTCTACACACTCCACACACTACACACTCCACACACTACACACTCCACACACTCCACACACTACAAACTCTCCACACACTACACACACTCCACACTCTACACACTCCACACACTACACACTCTACACAGTCCACACTACACACTCTACACAGTCCACACTACACACACTCCACACACTCCACACACACACCACACACTACACACACACACCACACACACTACACACTCCACGAAAGGGTTAGTTTCGTTAATAAAATCGCCGTCTCAGTGTGGCGGAGGGACAAACAGAGAGAAAAAAATGCGTTTTCAAAACGAAACCGTATTAGTGTGGACAAGGCCTGAGACCAGGCTTTATTACTGTTCAGTGCTGATTATGTCCAAATGGATGAGTGCTAATATTATGAAACAAATGGAATTGACTTAAATGATGAAAAAAACTGAATACTAATTATACTAATTCATGAATAAACATTCCCATTACTCTGTACAGCGAGTCAGTTTATCACAGCTGTAAACAACGCAATAATAAACATAACGCTAATCAGTCATAATTATCTTAGTTTAATGAGCCAGATTCATTAAGCACTAAACGACAGCTGGTAAAAATTAAGAATAAATATGATATGAAAGAGACAGTTGATCCAAAAATAATCTCTGTCATAATTTATTAATTTCCATCCATTTTCAAGGAAAACTTTAGAGAAAAACTGATTTTTTTTAAAGAATAAATAAATAATAAAACTAATATAAAAGTAACTAAAAATCTGACAAAAATAAAAACTGTTTGATTTAAATAAATACATCTAACAGTATAGTTTTATAGTGTGTAAGAAAATAATCTAAACCCTAAATAACCCCTTAATCTTTTTCAGTATAACTGATATAAGATACACTGGTCTAGTGTCTTTAGGATGGAGTCCCTCGATCGATATTATTAAAAGACTGAAAACACCTGAAATATGAACAAATAGATATCAGTAATTTCCCAAAATATGCTCTTTGATGTTCCACATGAATCAATGTTGACAGAATGATGATTGTCACATGATCACAGCTGATCATCTTAAATAAACTAACATTGAGTTATCTCCCTCAGATCAGAGGAGGAGTGAATCTGGAGTTGTTAGCATCATGATTATGGTTATGGTTATGATGATGGTTAAGGATCAGGATCTGCACCTGGCGGCCTGCATGAGCGGGGTCCAGCCGTGCTGGTTCCGAAGGTCCACTGACGCGCCTTTCCTGAGCAGGAACCGGACCAGGGGCTCGTGCCCGCCGGCGGCCGCGAGCATCAGCGCCGTGTTTCCCTCGTCATCGGTCCCGTCCACATGCGCGCGTCCGCCCGGGTCCTCCAGTACGCGCCGCGCGCTCTCCAGGTCGCCCTCATCACACAGTCGGAACCACAGACCCACACTCATGCCCGAACCGCGAGGTTACACACTCTAAACACTCTCTCTCACACACACAGAGGAAATCAGAAACTTCTTCAGTTCGGCTGCTGGAGTTTCTGCGCATGCGCACAGACGCTTCCTCTGGGATTCCAGTGGAACAACAGCAAGAGCAGAACCCTATGGCAGAACCGAGTCACATGGCGTCAGCATTGCGACACCTGCTGGTCAAACACGAAGACTCACATGACGTCAGCATTCTCCAGCTATCCCATCAGTTCCCATGGACAAAACCAAGATCCTACATTTGCACATTTTATGCAGCAGCGTCTGTAAAGTTTGTGGTATTTTAATCATTGGTAGGGCTTATTTTTGGGTTTCGTGGCTAATCAGGCCAATTCGAGACCATTTTTTCATTATACACACATTTTACTGGAGAATTCACCATCTCCAGTGAAAAGCAGAGAGTTTGTGTTGTGTCTGATGCACTGCACATATATAATTATATATGGTCAATATCCTTAGAACAATTATACGAATAAAAAATAAAAGTACAGTGATTACAGCGAGTGTCCAGCAGGGGTCAGTGCCTCACCGGAGAAACTCTCATCTCCGGACATCAACATTACACTCTTCTAGCGCTGAGGACAGCAGGAATAATGCGTGCTCACTGTAGAGTACATGTAGTGTCTCTGCACGTGAATACTGTCATCGGGGGTGTTTAATGCTGATGTGGATTATGAAAAGCCTGTGAATCTCATATACAGATGAAGTTGAAGCGGCTCTGCGCATTCATTTACTGCAGCTAAAATGATTCAGGATTCAGGGCCATTTACTGCTGCGAAGTGACTTTGGCTTAATCTTAATCATATTCTGTCCTAATTTACTCCTGGCCTTAAATGATAAGGTATTCCTTTAGTTTAAGTTAAAATGTAATTTTAATGATACTTTTGTTGGTTTTTAAATATATGTTTGAAAGTATGTTAGTAACACGCACACGCACGCACGCACACACACACACACACACACACACACACACACACACACACACACACACACACACACACACTCTCGTTCTTCCTGCAGGAGAAACACCATAAATACTTTTATTCTCTGACAGCGGAAATGAACACAAACTAAACAACCCTGGGAACATTTCATCCGTCGGCCTCCACATCTCAGCACTCGGAGGAATGTGAGGATTATTTTTAGAAACAAACTCAATTTATTCTCTAAAATGATTCGTCTGAAGTCCAATATTCTCTCTCTCTCTCTCTCTCTCTCTCTCTCTCTCTCTCTCTCTCCTAGTGCTAGTATCCCACTAGCACAATAGATCTCTCTCTCTCTCTCCCACCGCCTAGCAACCACCCATAACACCCTAGCAACCACCCAAAATACCTTAGAAAACCCTAGCAACACCATAGCAACCACCCATAATACCTTAGAGCACGCTAGCAACACCATAGTAACCATGCAGAACACCCTAGCAACCGCCTAGCAACCACCCAGGACACCCTAGCAACCACCCAAAATACCCTAGCAACCCACTAGAAACACATTAGCAACTTTAAATGACTTCAAACTATACTTTAAACTTTAAACTATTTTAAACTTTAAAGTACTTTAAACTACTGTAAACTTTAAACTACTCACACGCGTTTGATTGGTTCCACACGCTCACACGCGTTTGATTGGTTCCACACGCTCACACGCGTTTGATTGGTTTCACACGCTCACACGCGTTTGATTGGTTCCACACGCTCACACGCGTTTGATTGGTTTCACACGCTCACACGCGTTTGATTGGTTTCACACGCTCACACGCGTTTGATTGGTTCCACACGCTCACACGCGTTTGATTGGTTCCACACGCTCACACGCGTTTGATTGGTTCCACACGCTCACACGCGTTTGATTGGTTCCACACGCTCACACGCGTTTGATTGGTTCCACACGCTCACACGCGTTTGATTGGTTCCACACGCTCACACGCGTTTGATTGGTTCCACACGCTCACACGCGTTTGATTGGTTCCACACGCTCACACGCGTTTGATTGGTTCCACACGCTCACACGCGTTTGATTGGTTCCACACGCTCACACGCGTTTGATTGGTTCCACACGCTCACACGCGTTTGATTGGTTCCACACGCTCACACGCGTTTGATTGGTTCCACACGCTCACACGCGTTTGATTGGTTCCACACGCTCACACGCGTTTGATTGGTTCCACACGCGTTTGATTGGTTTCACACGCTCACACACGTTTGATTGGTTCCACACGCTCACGCGCGTTTGATTGGTTCCACACGCTCACGCGCGTTTGATTGGTTTCACACGCTCACACGCGTTTGATTGGTTCCACACGCTCACACGCGTTTGATTGGTTCCACACGCTCACACGCGTTTGATTGGTTCCACACGCTCACACGCGTTTGATTGGTTTCACACGCTCACACGCGTTTGATTGGTTCCACACGCTCACGCGCGTTTGATTGGTTTCACACGCTCACACGCGTTTGATTGGTTCCACACGCTCACACGCGTTTGATTGGTTCCACACGCTCACATGCGTTTGATTGGTTCCACACGCTCACACGCGTTTCATTGGTTCCACGCGCTCACACGCGTTTGATTGGTTCCACACGCTCACACGCGTTTGATAGGATCCACACGCTCACACGCGTTTGATTGGTTCCACACGCTCACACGCGTTTGATTGGTTCCACACGCTCACACGCGTTTGATTGGTTCCACACGCTCACACGCGTTTGATTGGTTCCACACGCTCACATGCGTTTGATTGGTTCCACACGCTCACACGCGTTTAATTGGTTCCACACGCTCACACGTGTTTGATTGGTTCCACACGCTCACACGCGTTTGATTGTGTTTGATTGGTTCCACACGCTCACACGCGTTTGATTGGTTCCACACGCTCACATGCGTTTGATTGGTTCCACACGCTCACACGCGTTTGATTGTGTTTGATTGGTTCCACACGCTCACACGCGTTTGATTGGTTCCACACGCGTTTGATTGGTTCCACACGCTCACATGCGTTTGATTGGTTCCACACGCTCACACGCGTTTGATTGGTTCCACACGCTCACACGCGTTTGATTGGTTCCACACGCTCACACGCGTTTGATTGGTTCCACACGCTCACATGCGTTTGATTGGTTCCACACGCTCACACGCGTTTGATTGGTTCCACACGCTCACACGCGTTTAATTGGTTCCACACGCTCACACGCGTTTGATTGTGTTTGATTGGTTCCACACGCTCACACGCGTTTGATTGGTTCCACACGCTCACACGCGTTTGATTGGTTCCACACGCGTTTGATTGGTTCCACACGCTCACACGCGTTTAATTGGTTCCACACGCTCACACGCGTTTGATTGTGTTTGATTGGTTCCACACGCTCACACGCGTTTGATTGGTTCCACACGCTCACACGCGTTTGATTGGTTCCACACGCTCACACGCGTTTGATTGGTTCCACACGCTCACACGCGTTTGATTGGATCCACACGCTCACACGCGTTTGATTGGTTCCACACGCTCACATGCGTTTGATTGGTTCCACACGCTCACACGCGTTTGATTGGTTCCACACGCTCACATGCGTTTGATTGGTTCCACACGCTCACACGCGTTTGATTGGTTCCACACGCTCACACGCGTTTGATTGGTTCCACACGCTCACATGCGTTTGATTGGTTCCACACGCTCACACGCGTTTGATTGGTTCCACACGCTCACACGCGTTTGATTGGTTTCACACGCTCACACGCGTTTGATTGGTTCCACACGCTCACACGCGTTTGATTGGTTCCACACGCTCACACGCGTTTGATTGGTTCCACACGCTCACACGCGTTTGATTGGTTCCACACGCTCACACGCGTTTGATTGGTTCCACACGCTCACACGCGTTTGATTGGTTCCACACGCTCACACGCGTTTGATTGGTTCCACACGCTCACACGCGTTTGATTGTGTTTGATTGGTTCCACACGCTCACACGCGTTTGATTGGTTCCACACGCTCACACGCGTTTGATTGTGTTTGATTGGTTCCACACGCTCACACGCGTTTGATTGTGTTTGATTGGTTCCACACGCTCACACGCGTTTGATTGGTTCCACACGCTCACACGCGTTTGATTGGTTCCACACGCTCACACGCGTTTGATTGGTTCCACACGCTCACACGCGTTTGATTGGTTCCACACTCACACGCGTTTGATTGGTTCCACACGCTCACACGCGTTTGATTGGTTCCACACGCTCACACGCGTTTGATTGGTTCCACACGCTCACACGCGTTTGATTGTGTTTGATTGGTTCCACACGCTCACACGCGTTTGATTGTGTTTGATTGGTTCCACACGCTCACACGCGTTTGATTGTGTTTGATTGGTTCCACACGCTCACACGCGTTTGATTGGTTCCACACGCTCACACGCGTTTGATTGTGTTTGATTGGTTCCACACGCTCACACGCGTTTGATTGTGTTTGATTGGTTCCACACGCTCACACGCGTTTGATTGGTTCCACACGCTCACACGCGTTTGATTGGTTACACACGCTCACACGCGTTTGATTGTGTTTGATTGGTTCCACACGCTCACACGCGTTTGATTGGTTCCACACGCTCACACGCGTTTGATTGGTTCCACACGCTCACACGCGTTTGATTGGTTCCACACGCTCACACGCGTTTGATTGGTTCCACACGCTCACACGCGTTTGATTGGTTCCACACTCACACGCGTTTGATTGGTTCCACACGCTCACACGCGTTTGATTGGTTCCACACGCTCACACGCGTTTGATTGGTTCCACACGCTCACACGCGTTTGATTGGTTCCACACTCACACGCGTTTGATTGGTTCCACACGCTCACACGCGTTTGATTGGTTCCACACGCTCACACGCGTTTGATTGGTTCCACACATGATGTTTTATAAACAAGGTTCGGGAGGAGCACGTTCAAATAAATCATTCCAATCAACTCGTCACCAAATTATTACATGTCTACCCTATCAGCACGAGAGGAAGCATATATAAATATCCACTGTCAACTCACCTAACATTCCTTGACAGTTTCAGTATCCCTCCACCACCCCGACTCCTCACTCCTGGCTCACTCTTCCACAGTCAGGAACGGGGGAGTATTCTGGGTTCGGGCCGCATACCGAGCCCGGAGCCCTCTCCTCGGACAGCACGCCAAATATGCATTTATTCTATCTGACTTATTTGTAAGTGTGAACTCGTGAAGCTCACACGCGTTTGATTGGTTCCACACACTCACACGCGTTTGATTGGTTCCACACGCTCACACGCCACAGCGTGTCGACCCGTTGGTCACAGGCCTGAAAGATGAGCTTATATAGATCTCCTGCTGAGCCACTCGTGATCGACTAGATATAT
>JAULUF010000029.1:150000-152500 GCA_031834385.1 Semotilus atromaculatus
GATCAGTGTGTGTTTTCTGTATATTAGTGATCAGTGTGTGTGTTTTCTGTATATTAGTGTTCAGTGTGTGTTTTCTGTATATTAGTGTTCAGTGTGTGTTTTCTGTATATTAGTGATCAGTGTGTGTTTTCTGTATATTAGTGTTCAGTGTGTGTTTTCTGTATATCAGTGATCAGTGTGTGTTTTCTGTATATCAGTGTTCAGTGTGTGTTTTCTGTATATCAGTGTTCAGTGTGTGTGTTTTCTGTATATTAGTGTTCAGTGTGTGTTTTCTGTATATTAGTGTTCAGTGTGTGTTTTCTGTATATTAGTGTTCAGTGTGTGTTTTCTGTATATTAGTGCTCAGTGTGTGTTTTCTGTATATTAGTGTTCAGTGTGTGTTTTCTGTATATTAGTGTTCAGTGTGTGTGTTTTCTGTATATTAGTGTTCAGTGTGTGTTTTCTGTATATTAGTGTTCAGTGTGTGTTTTCTGTATATTAGTGTTCAGTGTGTGTTTTCTGTATATTAGTGTTCAGTGTGTGTGTTTTCTGTATATTAGTGTTCAGTGTGTGTTTTTTGTATATTAGTGTTCAGTGTGTGTTTTCTGTATATTAGTGTTCAGTGTGTGTTTTCTGTATATTAGTGTTCAGTGTGTGTTTTCAGCCCGTTCTCATCCCAAGGCGTAATATAATGACGCTTTTGCCAAAGCGTCTATATCGAACGCGCATGGCACCCTTTAGCGTCAATATGAGACGCCGAAATATATGGGTCAGAAGGCGCCTCCTAGCGGTCTAACCCTAACCCTACACCATACCTAAACCTACCCATCTCTCTGCGTGTTATATTGACGCTAAAGGGTTCCATGGGCGTTGGATTTAGACGCTTTGTCAAAGTGTCAGAATATGACGCCTTGGGATGAGAATGCGTTGGTGTTTTCTGTATATTAGTGTTCAGTGTGTGTTTTCTGTATATTAGTGTTCAGTGTGTGTTTTCTGTATATTAGTGTTCAGTGTGTGTTTTCTGTATATTAGTGTTCAGTGTGTGTGTTTTCTGTATATTAGTGTTCAGTGTGTGTTTTCTGTATATTAGTGATCAGTGTGTGTGTTTTCTGTATATTAGTGATCAGTGTGTGTGTTTTCTGTATATTAGTGTTCAGTGTGTGTGTTTTCTGTATATTAGTGTTCAGTGTGTGTTTTCTGTATATTAGTGTTCAGTGTGTTTTCTGTATATTAGTGATCAGTGTGTGTGTTTTCTGTATATTAGTGTTCAGTGTGTTTTCTGTATATTAGTGTTCAGTGTGTGTTTTCTGTATATTAGTGTTCAGTGTGTGTTTTCTGTATATTAGTGTTCAGTGTGTGTGTGTGTTTTCTGTATATTAGTGTTCAGTGTGTGTTTTCTGTATATTAGTGTTCAGTGTGTTTTCTGTATATTAGTGTTCAGTGTGTGTTTTCTGTATATTAGTGTTCAGTGTGTGTTTTCTGTATATTAGTGTTCAGTGTGTGTGTTTTCTGTATATTAGTGTTCAGTGTGTGTGTTTTCTGTATATTAGTGTTCAGTGTGTGTGTTTTCTGTATATTAGTGTTCAGTGTGTGTTTTCTGTATATTAGTGTTCAGTGTGTGTGTTTTCTGTATATTAGTGTTCAGTGTGTGTGTTTTCTGTATATTAGTGTTCAGTGTGTGTGTTTTCTGTATATTAGTGTTCAGTGTGTGTTTTCTGTATATTAGTGTTCAGTGTGTGTGTTTTCTGTATATTAGTGTTCAGTGTGTGTGTTTTCTGTATATTAGTGTTCAGTGTGTGTTTTCTGTATATTAGTGTTCAGTGTGTGTGTTTTCTGTATATTAGTGTTCAGTGTGTGTTTTCTGTATATTAGTGTTCAGTGTGTGTTTTCTGTATATTAGTGTTCAGTGTGTGTGTTTTCTGTATATTAGTGTTCAGTGTGTGTGTTTTCTGTATATTAGTGTTCAGTGTGTGTTTTCTGTATATTAGTGATCAGTGTGTGTGTTTTCTGTATATTAGTGTTCAGTGTGTGTTTTCTGTATATTAGTGATCAGTGTGTGTGTTTTCTGTATATTAGTGTTCAAGTGTGTGTGTTTTCTGTATATTAGTGTTTCTTTGTGTGTTTTCTGTATATTAGTGTTCAGTGTGTGTTTTCTGTATATTTGTGTTCAGTGTGTGTTTTCTGTATATTAGTGATCAGTGTGTGTGTTTTCTGTATATTTGTGTTCAGTGTGTGTTTTCTGTATATTAGTGTTCAGTGTGTGTTTTCTGTATATTAGTGTTCAGTGTGTGTGTTTTCTGTATATTAGGGTTCAGTGTGTGTGTTTTCTGTATATTAGTGTTCAGTGTGTGTTTTCTGTATATTAGTGTTCAGTGTGTGTGTGTTTTCTGTATATTAGTGTTCAGTGTGTGTGTTTTCTGTATATTAGTGTTCAGTGTGTGTTTTCTGTATATTAGTGATCAGTGTGTGTTTTCTGTATATTAGTGTTCAGTGTGTGTTTTCTGTATATTAGTGTTCAGTG
>JAULUF010000029.1:157500-165000 GCA_031834385.1 Semotilus atromaculatus
TAAATGAATATGAACATCTGAATATGTAAAATCAAAGATGGCTAGAGAGAATCCACAACATCACAGCTGAGATCTATGAAAGTACAGAGCAGAAGATAAACTCTTCTGTAGATAAAACTCATTACTAGGCCTGCGAATTATAATATATATTTATTTTTAATTACAATACTAGGAATTACTGATTTGATATGCATTGCATTATTATATATTTTGGCTCTTGATGTCCAGAATGCTGATTTCAGTTTAGCTACTTAAAATATTACATTGACACAGAAAACAACAAGAGAAACAGTAAGAGATGAGCAGTGAAAGGTGAGCGGGTCGGACATGCTGCAGAAAGACTGTTGCTTTTTAATCGTATCAAGCATTTGATATTAGCATTTACAAATGGTTTGCACTTTGCAGGATGCAGACAGAACCAGCATAAGTCTGTGTGAGTGTTGCAATGATTTGTTCGGGTCTAGTGAGAGTGCTTGTTTGCTCACTCAGCGTTTCAGAGCGGCTCAGTTCGTTCTGTCGCTCTGCCTCATGTGTTTCTAAAGTTGTTATAGGAAGTTGTGTGTTGCTGTTTGGGTTCGACCCGTCGGGCCCCAGATCAGATGCACTAGTTTCTCCATGGGAAATCCAGCTACCGATTCCCAGATAACTCCCCGCTTCCCGAGAGAGAGCCGTGGGTTCTGTGTCCACACACACAAACAAACAAACAAACAAACAAACAAACAAACACACACACACACACACACACACAGTCACACACACACACACACACACACACACACACACACACTCTTGGCTTCTCGACTGTAGCTCACATAAACTCAGAGGTCGCTGAACTCACGTTCGCAGCCGGCAGTAGAGGCTCATGGGAAACTCTGAGCTGATCTGTATGTGTCAGTGTGTGTGTGTGTGTGTGTGTGTGTGGCTTTGAACTTTCCCAGGACAGAAGAGTCTGGACTAAAGTTCTGTTGAGTGTTTGAAGCAGAAGGTTTGCAGGGATAAAAGAGTGAATGTTAATGAACTCCAGTCAGAACTGTATAAACACGAGTCTCTGCTGATTCTGTGGCAGTTTCACATTAATACTTCTGGGCCGTTTGGATGTTTTCCGTTGTTATTATTATGTTGTTCAAAAGATTAGTGTGTGGAGTGTTTCCTCGGCTGGGTCGGCTTCTCTGGAGCTCCTATTCCCAGTGAGGATCTTCTTCAGAAGATCGCAAGAAGAGATCGTCCCCAAAGAGTGTGTTATTTATTTATTTAGACATTAGACTGCAGTGGAAAAACAAGAAACGGCCTCAAGCTTTACAGACTATATATAATGTTCTGCAGCTTCACATGTTATGACATAATGTTCCACAATCAGAGAGAAAACTATCTGGAATATTCCTGAATAAATCATCACATGTTTATTATTAAAGGATTAGTTAACTTAAAAAAAAAAAAAACTTTGCTGATAATTTACTCCTCCCATGTCATCCAAGATGTCCATGTCTTTCTTTCTTCAGTCGAAAAGAAATGAAGGTTTTTGATGAAAACATTCCAGGATTTTTCTCCATATAATGGACTTCAACAGGACCCAAACGGTTCAAGGTCCAAATGACAGTTTCAGTGCAGCTTCAAAGGGCTTTAAACGACACCAGACGATGAATAAGGGTCTTATCTAGACAAACCATCGGCATTTCACAAATAAATAAAACAGTTTAAGTTTTATAAGCACAAATGCTGGCCTTGCTCTGTTCTGTGATGCGCGTTCGTGACTCACGTAATACGCAATTACGTTGAAAAGGTCACGCTTCTGTCCTGACGAAAATGTTCTTTTAGCCTTTTTAATATTTAAACACCCAGGATACGCACACGAAATGGGCATTTATACGATAAACTGACACAAAGACATTTGAATATGTGTATATGGTCCTCCTTCCTCACATTCGTAAACACTGACTCGGAACTTCCGATGACGCGTGCCGTGACCTTTTCAACATAATTGCGTATTATTTCATTTGATTCATTAATTCATGCAGTTCCTTTTGAATCAATATGAATATCAGGATCTGTGGCTCAGGAGGGCAGAGAACAGCTAACAGGAAGCGCAGTGATGTCACTTCCTGTAGCCACACTCACTGATCGGGATGAAGATATTCTCCTCTGAATGCTCGTTTTTCTAAACGTTCCCAACATTATTAAATGTTGCCAGGAAATATTTAAACAATTGGACTGGAAAACCTCCAAACAGACTGAAGGGGATTATATAATGAGGAAATGCACAGAAACTGGAAACAGAGCAAGAGAAGCGCATGATGAACAGATGGAGGAATAAATTACTCTGCGCATATTAATGAATGCGTTTGGAAAGGAAAATATTATTCCGTCATATATGAGTGATTTCTGAAGTCTTGAAGAACAGAGAACATGAACTCCGGGGCTAGTTGTCACAGTCATCACTCCACTGAATATTTCTCTGGGTTTCATTTTGATAACCAGTTTATCTATAAACACAAACCTTAAAATATTGACTGCAAAAAGCAACAGCGGGGCATGTTGTCACAGTGAGCCGTGCAGCAAAACTCAACGTCAGTGTCACTCGGTGCGACAATTAATATCTAATTTTTATCACATATTTTAGCAATCATCATGAATTAGGTATCAATGGAAAATCTAAATTCTTTCTGTGAAAACTATTGTGAAATTGGTACTTTAAAACCACACATCTTGGTTACCCATACATACGCCATTGATTTTATAGCAATTTTAGAGGCCAAATTATTTTGTAAAAAATGTAATATAAAATATAAAATGTTTAGTTCAGTACATTTGCTTTACAGTAAACTTATCTTCTATAACTTTTGTACACTTTCATTTCATTGCTTTCAATTGCTTTCAGGGTCTTCTTTAAAAGAGACCAGCATTAGTCAGAATTACAAACATTCATAAATGACTAACATTTACATTCATATCTGATCAAATATTGTCATAATAGTGTGATGTAAGAGCTGTAGTTGATTGTGATATAAAGTGGCGCAGCGTTTGCTCTGATCTGTGTTTCCATTTCATCTCAAACCCTTAGATTGATCATCAGAGCTGCGTTTCTCTGGCAGCGTTTCTCACCGATGAGACGGACACACACAGGAATATCCCCCTCAGAAACAGGGTCATGTGTGTGTGTGTGTGTGTGTGTGTCTGGCATAGGGACGATGTTGTGTATCTGAAGCCAGAACAGATCCACACGCGTGAAGGTCATGTTTCCATCTGCAGTGTTCAGACAC
This sequence comes from Semotilus atromaculatus, assembly GCA_031834385.1. NCBI lineage: Eukaryota > Metazoa > Chordata > Actinopteri > Cypriniformes > Leuciscidae > Semotilus > Semotilus atromaculatus. The sequence continues at coordinate 160,758 of JAULUF010000029.1, forward strand.
AGGGATTGATTTCCTTAAGCACTCAATAAAACCGACTCACGGAAGAACGACAGACTCACGCGTAGGGTGACCAGACGTCCCGAAATCTAACCTGTTGTCCCGAATCCCGAATCCGGCCCTGATTGTCCCGAAAATTATACTAAAGCAAATTATGAGAAGTTATTGTCTGATAAAACATTAAAAACTGTCCGTGGAGTTAAAAACTGTCCGTTTTTATGTCTGATAAAACATAAGTAAAAAAACGCCGGCTGCTCATTGGTTGCAGCATCTTTTTTAAGTTCTACAAAGATAGGCTACCATATGCGCGACTTTAGATATCCACTGATAAGCTATTTTTCATTCATTCGTTTCGTTGAGATGGATGGTGTACCGGAATCCCAACCCGCAGCTAAAGAATTTTTTGGTTCAGGTTTGAAATTCAAACCTCGACGTCGAGTTCAGCTAATAATGATCAGACTGAGAATCATGAGTTGAGAAACACATCAAAGGTCATCAGTGTCTGAAATCCAGTTTCATCACAGAAACTCTTACTCTTCATTTCCTCACAGATTTCACAATCAAACCGTCCAGACATGTGGAAATACTACTTGAGAAAGCCTTCGCATTCATTGACTTTTACAGCAGTTACATAAAGAAATCATGAGTGTCATTGAAATTCAGCAGTGTAAGAGTCCGTTGATGATTTATTAATGAGTGAAACACATGAAGTGAAGCTCCTCTGGCCTGTGAACGCATGAGGCTGACCCTATAAACCCCTCATTAATATCAGATTTCTCTGAGCCACACCTCATTTACCTGATGATGAATGTGTGACACTACAAACGCCTGTGCCTTTAACTCTGCTTATCTCAGTGTGTAACACGCCAGACGACAGCAGACGCATCACTTCCTGCCACACCAACACAATAGAGACTATTAGCAGAACACAGGGTTATTCTAGAACCGTGAAGAGAACCGGCATTCAGAAGCTTCAGGAGACAATGTGTGTGTGTGTGTGTGTGTGTGTGTGTGTGTGTATGTGTGAGAGTGTGTGTTTGTTTTTGTGATATATGAGGACACAAATGTGTATAATGACATGCATATTACACTGGTATTACAACTTACACGTGACTTATGAGGACATTGCATATTTCATATGTCCTCATATTTCAAATAGCTTAAAAAACATAAAAAACAATGTTTTTTTTAAAATGTAAAAATGCAGCATGTCTCCTGTGATGGGTAGGTTTATGGACAGGGGCAGTGTGTGTGTGTGTGTGTGTGTGTGTGTGTGTAAGGGGATATAATATATAGTTTGTACAGTATAAAAACCATTACGCCTATGGAATGTCCTCATAAATCACAAAAACAAACCTGTGTGAGTGAAAGTGTGAGTGTGTGTGAGAGAGAGAGTGTTTGAGTGTGTGTGTGTGTTTCTCTGAACATCAGTGGCATCTATAACCCTTTAATACATCAGCAGTGTCAGGATGGAAATGTACTGTATTTATCATGAACATTATTTACAGATGAATCACTTCTGTTCGGGATCATTGAGCAAACGAATTATATGATCCAAATGTGCTTCATAAATCTTAAAGAAAAAAAAGAAAATGTAATTAGATATTGACCTAAAGCTCATATTAAAGACAAGCCTAGTTTCTGCTGATGAACTGTTTAGTTCTCTATAAACACCAGCCGTCTAAATAAACACTGAAACGTGAATTATGAATCAACTGAATGTGCTCAGAATCACATCGACAGTTCAGAATAAATAAGGCATAAACAATATAAATCAGATAATTTATTATCTATTGTGAGAGCAGGAACTCACGGAAGAAACGCTCGTCTGACGGAAACCTGTTAAAATTAGCTTGGTTGTGCGTCTGTGAACTTGCACTTAGTTAGGGTTATATTCCAGAGTCAACAGGAAGAGCTGGAGGCGTTCGGCTGAAAACACTCAGAGTCCACTCTTCTCTCTCCAATAACACACTCCACTCTGAGACACACTCAAAACACACATGGATATATACCAGGCCTCTCTCAAACAATATTCAGGCATTTAAGATTTATGCATTTGGATTAAATGGTTTAAACATAAGCTAATAAATTTAAAGGGTTAGTTCATCCAAAAATGATAATTCTGTCATCGTTTTTTCTCGTCGTTTCAAACCTGAATGACTGAGACTTTTCTCAGAAAGAAAGTCAGTGTTTTCAGTCGAGTCAGCTTTATTTCTACAGAGATAGAGATTGTTTTAAAGGGCCCCTAGTATGATATTTTAAAGTTTCCTAATGTTGTTTTGGAGTCTCCTACAACAGGTTTACATGCATCAAACGTCAAAAGTTTCATTTTCTCATAATATACATTTGCACATCACCAGATTTTCAATGATTCTCAAGCGACTCGCCAAACGAATCAATCTCTCTAAATCCCTCCTTTCCGCGACCTACTCTGCTCTGATTGGCCAGACGGCTCAGTCTGCTGTGATTGGTCTACTCTGCTCTGATTGGCCAAACGGCTCAGTCTGCTGTGATTGGTTACAGCGTACAGCGCGCGTCAGAAACAAAAATTCACATTGTCATAACACCAACAGCTCTGCGTGTCCTGAGGCTTCCTTCACCGTAAACTAACAGTTACGAACAATGACGTTGATTTTACCATATCAGTCCGAGCGCAAGTCCGATGATGAAACACTAGAAGAAGAAGAACCTGAACCTCCATCGCTGCGACTCGAGCAGGACGCTTCAGTGATCCACGACTCAGTTTGAGGGACATTATGAGATGTTGCTATTCCTCACCATCAGCATTGATAAGTGCATGTCCATCAACTGATTATTTTACTTGTACTAATTTATTTACAGAGTATGTTTCTAATATATTGCGGTGAACACGTGGAAACTGTATCAATAACAGTGCATGTATGCAATGTGTACATTAGTCGAGCTCTAGTGTGAATGACTGATGTAACAAACATTGGTAAAACAAATCTTGCTCCATGCTTAATCTTCCTCAAAGTAGTGAGAACGACAGACAATCTGCATTAATAGACTGTTGTATGTAATAGTGGCCCACAGCTGATGAGCTGACTCCGATATTTTAAAAAGCAGTCGTCAGTAAAATAAAGGTAACAGGACAAGTTTATGATTATACTGCTGTAGTATCATGATAAAGATTAATTTTAATCACTGATTCTTCACATGCTCGTCCTTGATCAGTGGAAAAAAATGTGTTTACCATCACATTGTGTCCCACAGCGTCTCCTCGACATGATCTCCCCAGTGTCCACAGGATCAACCGCCGGTCTGAGGTTTACGTTTCCCTGGTGCACGTGCAATAAGTGGGCGGAGCTAATGTTAATGTTTCGTCTTGACGTCACGACGAAACGGCTTATGACTCGTTTGAAAAACAAATAATTTCATTGACTCAGAGTCGACTCTTACTTTGGAAAGACAGTAACTTTATATACGGTGCACTTTCAGATTTAAAACTTTGCAGGATGTTTTCATTCACTTAGAGCGATATTACACACTACATGAAAGGTAATTTTAAAAAATCCATAATAGGGGCCCTTTAAAAGCAGCTTTAGAGTGATAAACAGGAGATAGCTCTAGGAGCTCTAAACACAATAATAAACAGCCAATGGTCACCAACATTCTTCCAATGTTTTGGTAAGAGTTTCATGTTCGGGTAAACTGTCCCTTTAATCTGATGTATATTTGTCAGTCATTCATAAATGAAACAGGTCAGATTTCTGTTATGTGTTTAACCAGCTTTATATATTTATCATCAATTAATCTAAAAATGTGTTTTAACTAACTGAATTTTGCTCATTCCACACAGTCATATTTTTTCAAAGTTCATACTTTTGAACTGAATACATTTATACTTAATAAACATATTTATGTAGATCCTACTCGATTTGGAATAAATGCATTTTGAAAATATGATTTTGAAAATATGGTTTTATTTATGCATGAACATTGAGTTTAATACTAGTTTGTAACTGTGTAATCCAAATGGATTTTAAATGCATAAATCTGACATTCAGGCCCAAGTGTGTGTGAGTGTGATGATGAAGCCCGTCGACCCGTCGAAACACTGGTTTATGATTCTGCAGCTCTTTTGGTGAAATCATAACCAGCCCGTTTCCTCTCATTCATCGGCGCGATGGGAAAGACGTTTATATCCTTCCTGCGGCTCTGACTCCACTCGCTCGTTCTGCAGAGAACGAGGCCAGACGCTCAAGAGTAACTATTGTCTTTTGTT
>JAULUF010000029.1:170000-185000 GCA_031834385.1 Semotilus atromaculatus
GGATCTCATGCTTTGCTCCAGTGATCATGAGTGATGGACAGCAGCTGATACTCTAGACTTATTCAACTCTACCAGCATCAGTTCTGCATGTTAATGCTGCTCCGCCATCTAGACCAACCTACACCAGCCTAAACCAGCCTAGACCAGCCTAGACCATCAGCCTAAACCAGTATAAACCAGCTTACATGAGTCTAAACCAGCCTACACCATCCTAGACCATCAGTCTAAACCAGCCTACACCAGCCTAAACCAGCCTACACCAGTCTGAACCAGCCTACACCAGTCTGAACCAGCCTACACCAGTCTAAACTAGGGATGCACGATATTGGATTTTGGCTGATATTCGATATGCCGAAATTTTCAAACTAATTTTGGCCGATGCCGATACCGATATATATACACATTTTTTCCCCTGATATATATTTACACTTTAATTTTACTGAAGAGAAATCTAAGTCTCTCTCCTGTACTAGCTTTATGGTATTACACTCATGTGTTGTAGATAAGGCAATACACAAGACAAACAAAACAACATTTGATTCTACCATATATGTATAATTTTACAAATGTAGACATTCACCCCTGAAAAATAGGTAAATTATTTAACTTGGAGAATAAATGATATGCCAGTGCCACATTTTATTTTTGAGTTTTAAAACTTCAGTCCTTATGAAATAAATAAAAATAAATTCTCAAATAGAAAAATGTAGGCTACAGTAAATCTTCTCCTACTTGAACAGGTCTACCAAATGCTCCCGTTTTCGGTGCTGATGCAGCGGTGACGCGTTCATGTAACATGTAAGGAAGGCGCTGCGCTGCCAATAAAGTATCTAAAAGCTGTCACAAAGAACCGGCAAAAGTAATGATTATGAATATGTCGAATATAGCAAGGAGACATTGTGGCGAACAGGACGAGGCCGAGGGACGTGAAAGACCGGCGCGAGGCCGGTGGCGTGAGTGGTAATGAACGTCACCTGTGAGATGCACCGGTCTCGTATCTCTCATGGAGGAGCGGAAGCATAAAGGAGGAGCCACGACGCTGAAGATCGAGAGAGGAACAGGCATGTGTTTTGTTTTAGTGTTCTTTATGTTTGTCGGTAGCCAGCAGTTCCGTGAGGGACTGTTGGCAGGTTTTGTTTATGTTTTATTTTGAAGCCAGCAGTCGTCCGCGAGGGGCTGCTGGCAGTTTATTTTATGTTAATAAATGTTTAAAAATATTCGCCGGTTCCCGCCTCCTTCTTCCCACAACATTGAACCTTGCTACAGACATTTTAATTGTTTATTAATAAACAAGTGTTTTCTGTGTCGGCTGCAAATATGAAGTTTGACGATACTGACTCGCGATCTTTGCAGTAGCTACGTTAGGCTAGGCTAGTGAACGCGCCAGAGAGAAATGCACATTTCATACGGATTACATTGTTTTCTTTTGTTTTGTATTGTTCTGTTTAAAAATATGATTTCAAGCGTTCTGTAGCCTAGATAGGCCTAATATATATATTTCTCAGGTCTGTGAGGAAGTAGGTTATGCTGAGTTTTGTTTCATTTATGAGGGCGAGCTCCAGTTCATTCGCCGGCGCCTCCGTGTCGTGATATCTATTATCTGCTTTATTTATTAAATCCAGGCAAATGGTTGATGATACATGGATTAAAATTAAGATACAATTAATACAAAACGAAATTCACTTTAAAGAAAGGTTTTGTGCTTGTTTGAGGTCTCTGTGAAAGTTTTAAAGCAGTCTTTTAGTGCCGCTTTCAGAGCGCTCACGTCCGTAACATTTGTTCCTCATAAATGCGAACACGAAAAATAAAATGAGTATTTTATGTTCTGTGGAGAGCATACTAGCTTGGAGAGCACATCATCTTTAAAAACATGACTGATCGATCGATCGACCAACAGCACGAAAGAGAAAAAATAATAATGCGTCATTGTAGCCTACCCAGTACTGAAAATACATTTCCAAATGCGTCTCCATCCCAGCACATTTCAAGCCAAACTGATGCCCATGCATTAAAAGCCTCCACTTGTTGGAAGTTTAAGTTGCTGGCGCTACGTTCACGGTCGTCACGTGCGCACAGGAAACACACCACCCTATCGGCAAGGCTCATCGGCAGAAATATTCATATCTGCCGATACTGATGATGGTAATTTTAAGCTTTTATCGGCCGATACCGATGTTGTGCCGATATCATCGTGCATCCCTAGTCTAAACCAGCCTACACCAGCCTACACCAGCCTACACCAGTCTAAACCAGCCTAGACCAGCCTAAACCATCAGCCTAAACCAGCCTACACCAGCCTAGACCATCAGCCTAAACCAGCCTACACCAGCCTAAACCATCAGCCTAAACCAGCCTAGACCATCAGCCTAAACCAGCCTAAACCAGCCTAAACCAGTATATACCAGCCTACATCAGTCTAAACCAGCCTAAACCAGTCTAGACCAGCCTAGACCAGTATATACCAGCCTACACCAGTCTAAACCAGCCTAGACCATCAGCCTAAACCAGCCTAAACCAGTATATACCAGCCTACATCAGTCTAAACCAGCCTAAACCAGTCTAGACCAGCCTAGACCAGTATATACCAGCCTACACCAGTCTAAACCATCAGCCTAAACCAGCCTAGACCAGCCTAAACCAGTCTATACCAGCCTACACCAGTCTAAACCAGCTTAGACCATCAGCCTAAACCAGCATAGACCAGTCTAAACCAGCCTAGACCATCAGCCTAAACCAGCCTACACCATCATCCTGAACCAGCCACGGCCAGTCTAAACCAGTCTACACCAGCCTAAACCAGCCTAAGCCAGTCTACACCAGCCGGAGCTGCATGTAACCGGAGCCTGTCTTCAGCGGGTCTGTCCGTGTCTGAAGAGACGCTTGGATGTTCACTGGATCAGACAGACGGCAGGACGCAATCCTGATGCAGTGGAAAGAGCAGCTAAAAAAGCCAGTATCAGTCCTCGTGTTCCTGAACCTTGATCACATGTGCACTAGTGCTCAGTGAAAACGCCATGTGACTGCAGAGCACGAGCCTGTCACACACTCCCGATATAATGATGGAGTGTGAGCGAGTCTGGCACACACACGCACACACACACACACGCCTAGAGGAGTGTTATTGTGCTGAATATACCGTTTCCTGCTCCGGAACAGTCGAGGCCGGTAATGTTCAGCGCTGGAGTTTCCCTGAGAAGCTTCTGAATCCTGAGGGATCATCGGCCTGAAGTCTGTCCGTCATCCCGGATCAGAGGAACACTGTAACACTGAGGAACACTGAGGAACACTGAGGAACACTGAGGAACACTGAAACACTGAAACACTGAAACACTGAGGAACACTGTAACACTGAGGATCACTGTAACACTGAGGAACACTGTAACACTGAGGAACACTGAGGAACACTGAGGATCACTGAGGAACACTGTAACACTGAGGAACACTGAGGAACACTGAGGAACACTGAGGAACACTGTAACACTGAGGATCACTGTAACACTGAGGAACACTGAGGAGCACTGAGGATCACTGTAACACTGAGGATCACTGTCACACTGAGGATCACTGTAACACTGAGGATCACTGAGGATCACTGTAACACTGAGGAACACTGAGGATCACTGTAACACTGTAACACTGAGGATCACTGAGGATCACTGTAACACTGTAACACTGAGGATCACTGAGGATCTCTGTAACACTGAGGAACACTGAGGATCACTGTAACACTGAGGAGCACTGAGGATCACTGTAACACTGAGGATCACTGTAACACTGAGGATCACTGAGGATCACTGTAACACTGAGGATCACTGTAACACTGAGGATCACTGAGGATCACTGTAACACTGAGGAGCACTGAGGATCACTGTAACACTGAGGATCACTGAGGATCACTGTAACACTGAGGATCACTGAGGATCACTGTAACACTGAGGATCACTGAGGATCACTGTAACACTGAGGAGCACTGAGGATCACTGTAACACTGAGGATCACTGAGGATCACTGTAACACTGAGGATCACTGTAACACTGAGGATCACTGAGGATCACTGAGGATCACTGTAACACTGAGGATCACTGTAACACTGAGGATCACTGAGGATCACTGAGGATCACTGTAACACTGAGGATCACTGTAACACTGAGGATCACTGAGGATCACTGTAACACTGAGGAACACTGAGGATCACTGTAACACTGTAACACTGAGGATCACTGTAACACTGTAACACTGAGGATCACTGAGGATCACTGTAACACTGAGGATCACTGAGGATCACTGTAACACTGAGGAGCACTGAGGATCACTGTAACACTGAGGATCACTGTAACACTGAGGATCACTGAGGATCACTGTAACACTGAGGAACACTGAGGATCACTGTAACACTGTAACACTGAGGATCACTGAGGATCACTGTAACACTGTAACACTGAGGATCACTGAGGATCACTGTGGAACACTGAGGAACACTGAGGATCACTGTAACACTGAGGATCACTGTCACACTGAGGAACACTGAGGATCACTGTCACACTGAGGAACACTGAGGATCACTGTAACACTGAGGATCACTGTAACACTGAGGATCACTGTCACACTGAGGAACACTGAGGATCACTGTCACACTGAGGAACACTGAGGAACACTGAGAAACACTGAGAAACACTGAGGAACACTGAGGATCACTGTAACACTGAGAAACACTGAGGAACACTGAGGATCACTGTAACACTGAGGAACACTGAGGAGCACTGAGGATCACTGTAACACTGAGGATCACTGTAACACTGAGGAACACTGTAACACTGAGGATCACTGAGGATCACTGTAACACTGAGGAACACTGAGGAGCACTGAGGATCACTGTAACACTGAGGATCACTGTCACACTGAGGATCACTGTCACACTGAGGATCACTGTAACACTGAGGATCACTGAGGATCACTGTAACACTGAGGAACACTGAGGATCACTGTAACACTGAGGATCACTGAGGATCACTGTAACACTGAGGATCACTGTAACACTGAGGAGCACTGAGGATCACTGTAACACTGAGGATCACTGTAACACTGAGGATCACTGAGGATCACTGTAACACTGAGGATCACTGAGGATCACTGTAACACTGAGGAGCACTGAGGATCACTGAGGATCACTGTAACACTGAGGATCACTGAGGATCACTGAGGATCACTGAGGATCACTGAGGATCACTGTAACACTGAGGATCACTGTAACACTGAGGATCACTGTAACACTGAGGATCACTGTAACACTGAGGATCACTGAGGATCACTGTAACACTGAGGATCACTGTAACACTGAGGATCACTGTAACACTGAGGATCACTGAGGATCACTGTAACACTGAGGAACACTGAGGATCACTGTAACACTGTAACACTGAGGATCACTGAGGATCACTGTAACACTGAGGATCACTGAGGATCACTGTAACACTGAGGAGCACTGAGGATCACTGTAACACTGAGGATCACTGTAACACTGAGGATCACTGAGGATCACTGTAACACTGAGGATCACTGAGGATCACTGTAACACTGTAACACTGAGGATCACTGAGGATCACTGTAACACTGAGGAACACTGAGGATCACTGTAACACTGAGGATCACTGTAACACTGAGGAACACTGAGGATCACTGTAACACTGAGGATCACTGTCACACTGAGGAACACTGAGGATCACTGTCACACTGAGGAACACTGAGGATCACTGTAACACTGAGGATCACTGTAACACTGAGGATCACTGTCACACTGAGGAACACTGAGGATCACTGTCACACTGAGGAACACTGAGGATCACTGTAACACTGAGGATCACTGTAACACTGAGGAACACTGAGGATCACTGTAACACTGAGGAACACTGAGGATCACTGTAACACTGAGGATCACTGTAACACTGAGGATCACTGTCACACTGAGGAACACTGAGGATCACTGTAACACTGAGGATCACTGTAACACTGAGGATCACTGTCACACTGAGGATCACTGTCACACTGAGGAACACTGCAACACTGAGGAACACTGAGGATCACTGTCACACTGAGGAACACTGAGGATCACTGTAACACTGAGGATCACTGTAACACTGAGGATCACTGTCACACTGAGGATCACTGTCACACTGAGGAACACTGCAACACTGAGGAACACTGAGGATCATTGTCACACTGAGGAACACTGAGGAACACTGCAACACTGTAACACTGAGGAACACTGAGGATCACTGTCACACTGAGGATCACTGAGGATCACTGTCACACTGAGGAACACTGAGGATCACTGTCACACTGAGGATCACTGTCACACTGAGGATCACTGTCACACTGAGGAACACTGTAACACTGAGGATCACTGTCACACTGAGGAACACTGAGGATCACTGAGGATCACTGAGGAACACTGTAACACTGAGGATCACTGAGGATCACTGAGGAACACTGTAACACTGAGGAACACTGAGGATCACTGTCACACTGAGGAACACTGAGGATCACTGAGGAACACTGTAACACTGAGGATCACTGTAACACTGAGGATCACTGATCACTGTAACACTGAGGATCACTGATCACTGTAACACTGAGGATCACTGATCACTGTAACACTGAGGATCACTGTAACACTGAGGATCACTGATCACTGTAACACTGAGGATCACTGATCACTGTAACACTGAGGATCACTGTAACACTGAGGATCACTGTAACACTGAGGATCACTGATCACTGTAACACTGAGGATCACTGATCACTGTAACACTGAGGATCACTGTAACACTGAGGAACACTGAGGAACACTGTAATTCCGGTGTTTTCAGTGTCGATGGAAACGTGTTTTCACACTCACGATGAGAATGTAAATGATGCGGTTTCTTTTCATCAACTTCAGCTCTAACGACTCCATGCTCCCCTCCCTTCACTTCTTAAACTATATTGTTTGTTTGGACCATATTGATATTTATATGAAAAAGCTTATGCAAATGAAGCAATGAGGTGGTAATGTGTGTTGTCATAGCGACGGCTCCATCCACTCAGAGCGAAGGGAAAAAACAATCAGCCAATCAGACGGAACAACAGGAGAGCAATTAAACTGTGCCACGCAATTATACGATGATAAAAACAACAGTGTGTGTGTGTGTGTGTTTGTGTGCATATTCACAAACAGTGTAATGGTCATCTTGAATGACTGTCACACACAGACAGACAGACACACACACACACACACACACACACACACAGACACAGACACACACACACACACACACACACACACACTCACTAATAACAGCAGCTGATGACGCTGCAGGATCACAGCCTCAATTAAATTCTGAAATGAAAGGTGTTTCTGCTCTTCCTAATGGAACTTGTCCAATTCGCCTTCGCAATCTCCTTGCAGTCACTTCAGGTTAGTGTTTCAGGGTCGAGTGTGTGTGTGTGTGTGTGTTTGTGTGTGTAGCTCACACAAACACACTCACTCTTAATCACTGATGGATTTTAATCAAACACGCCTGTGCTTCTCATTTACATCTCGCAGGTGCTTTTATTCAAAGTGCATCAGTGTGTGTGTGTGTGTGTATCAAACCCATGATGTTCTTTATCAGCTGAACTACAAACACTGTGTTTCACATCAGTCTCTTCCCCCAGAGTAAACACATTACAATCCTCACGTTTAAACTCCTGAACGGATGCAACTGTTCTACACTGTAAAAAATGTATTTTCGAAGTTGTAGTGTTTTACAAAAAAATACAAACTACTTAAAAATGTAGCATTTTGTGTTACTTGCCGTTTCTTTGTAATTTGTGAGATTTATGAGTCAAATTGTTTCAAAGTAAATCCAAAAACATTTTTTCAGTAATAAAATCATAAATAAAACAATAAAATCATAACAAAATATGTTTTGCAAAACAAAGTATTACTTTAATTCACTGTTACTTGCTGTTTCTTTGTAATCATTTGTGAAATTTACTAGAAATTTCTGTTCAGAGTTTCTGTCACACACACTGGCAGGATGAAGATCAGCTCGTGTGACGGCCCTCAGCTGCAGAGGTCAAGAGGTCAAAGCTCAGCTGCAGAGGTCAAACTGCATTCAGAGAGCATGATGGGAATAAGGAAGAACATGACGTTTCTATCGTGAGCTGATTCCACCGTGGCAGAATGACTAACTTTAAAATGAAAACTCAATAATCTGATATGCAAACCTCTCAGCCAATCAGATGTCAGTATAATATGAATGGAAGATGTGTGTATTATTTGACGGCGTCTCTGCCCGTCGTGCGCAGACACACTTCATCACATCTGATCAAATCACTGTCAGCCGTGACAAAAGAGGAGCTCTGCCGTATAAACGGACACTCAAACGTGGGGAATAATCAAGGTTTGTTCAGGTCAAATAAAAAATACTGTAAAACAGTGAAATATTATTACAATTTGAAATAGCTGTTTTCTATGTGAATATATAGTAAAATGTACAATGTTGTATGAAGGCAGAAAGGTGCTGCTGATTCCTGTCTGCTAGTGAACAGCCGCTGATTCTCACAGGATCTATTTTGTCATTAATGTAAAATAATTCAGCATAAACGAGTTTTATTTTTAAATGCTTAAACAGTAAAAATAGGATCTGTGCATCAAGTCTTGGAGTGTAAATGCCAAAATACCTGAAACTTGTTCAATTGTTTTTTATTTAATTACAAAATTAAAATTTTTAAAGCAATGTTTACTTAATTGGAAAATACAGTATCCAATGGCTACATACTAATATTTTAGTGCATTATTTACTTCATTAATAATAATTATTAATACTTATATAAAATATTAATTCGGGCACCTGCTCTTTCTCTCTCTCTCACACACACACACACACACACACACACACACACACACACACACACACACACACACACACGTGTGTCCCTTCAAACAATGAATATCGTCAGTGTCACTGATGTCCTTTCACTCACAGAAACTGAATCACTATGACGACTGTAACAGAAAGTTAATAATCTTCAATAATCTTCTCGCTCTGAGAGAACAGACACGAGCTCGTCAGCAGGATTCCTGTGAGTGTGTGTGTGTGTGTGTGTGTGTGTGTGTGTGTGTGTTTCTCTTTCACAACATATGCGTGTGTTTGCTAAATCACTCGTGCAACTGTCTGTCTCAATACACAACACAACTGAAGACATCTGCGCTTCACATCTGCACAATCAGTGCACACACACACACACACACACTCCATTGAGCCGCTGACAGTGATCACACACACACTCCATTGAGCCGCTGACAGTGATCACACACACACACACACACACTCCATCGAGCCACTGACAGTGATCTCACACACACTCCATCGAGCCACTGACAGTGATCACACACACACAGAACGAGTGTGAGTGATGAAGAACAGATGCGTACGGCGTTTTCTACTGTAAGAACATGTTTCTGCTGTTCAGACGAGACTCCTGATGACAACAAATCACATTAAACTTTCCACATGCAGTCACACTTCAGACGAGGAGATGCTCGTTTCTCATGATCGCGCACACACACACACGCACACACACACACACACTTCATCATCTTCATCTTCATCATGTCTCTGTGCTTCTCTCACACTGAGCGGCTCCCTACACTGCTCTTGTTCCCATTAAGATTCCTCCTGTATTTCAGTGTGTTGATTCATTAGCAGCTCAGGATCATGAGGATGAGGATCACTGAGGGATGCTGGGAAAAAGCTGTAACCTTCTCAATGACACACTCTGGCTCTGAGCGTGTGTGAGAGTGTATGTGAGCGTATGTGAGCGTGTGAGTATGTGAGCGTGTGTGAGTATGTGAGCGTATGTGAGTCTATGTGAGCGTGTGTGAGTATGTGAGCGTATGTGAGTCTGTGTGAGCGTATGTGAGTCTGTGTGAGCGTGTGTGAGTATGTGAGCGTATGTGAGTCTATGTGAGCGTATGTGAGTCTATGTGAGCGTATGTGAGTCTATGTGAGCGTATGTGAGTATGTGAGCGTGTGTGAGTATGTGAGCGTGTGTGAGTATGTGAGCGTGTGTGAGTCTATGTGAGCGTGTGTGAGTCTATGTGAGCGTATGTGAGCGTGTGAGTATGTGAGCGTATGTGAGCATGTGAGCGTATGTGAGTCTGTGTGAGCGTGTGTGAGTATGTGAGCGTATGTGAGTCTATGTAAGCGTATGTGAGTCTATGTGAGCGTGTGTGAGTATGTGAGCGTATGTGAGTCTGTGTGAGCGTATGTGAGTCTGTGTGAGCGTGTGTGAGTATGTGAGCGTATGTGAGTCTATGTGAGCGTATGTGAGTCTATGTGAGCGTATGTGAGTCTATGTGAGCGTATGTGAGTATGTGAGCGTGTGTGAGTATGTGAGCGTGTGTGAGTATGTGAGCGTGTGTGAGTCTATGTGAGCGTATGTGAGCGTGTGAGTATGTGAGCGTATGTGAGCATGTGAGCGTATGTGAGTCTGTGTGAGCGTGTGTGAGTATGTGAGCGTATGTGAGTCTATGTGAGCGTATGTGAGTCTGTGTGAGCGTGTGTGAGTATGTGAGCGTATGTGAGTCTATGTGAGCGTATGTGAGTCTGTGTGAGCGTGTGTGAGTATGTGAGCGTATGTGAGTCTATGTGAGCGTATGTGAGTCTATGTGAGCGTATGTGAGTATGTGAGCGTGTGTGAGTATGTGAGCGTGTGTGAGTATGTGAGCGTGTGTGAGTCTATGTGAGTGTATGTGAGCGTGTGAGTATGTGAGCGTATGTGAGCGTATGTGAGTCTATGTGAGGGTGTGTGAGCATGTGAGCGTGTGTGAGTATGTGAGCGTGTGTGAGTATGTGAGCGTATGTGAGCGTATGTGAGCGTGTGAGTATGTGAGCGTATGTGAGTATGTATGTGAGCGTGTGAGTATGTGAGCGTATGTGAGCATGTGAGCGTATGTGAGCGTATGTGAGTCTATGTGAGGGTGTGTGAGTATGTGAGCGTGTGTGAGTATGTGAGCGTATGTGAGTCTATGTGAGCATGTGAGCGTGTGTGAGTATGTGAGCGTGTGTGAGTATGTGAGCGTGTGTGAGTCTATGTGAGCATGTGTGAGTCTATGTGAGCGTATGTGAGTATGTGAGCATGTGTGAGTATGTCAAGTCAAGTCAAGTCAAGTATATTTATATAGCGCTTTTCACAATACAGATTGTATCAAAGCAGCTTCACAGTATCAATCAAAACAACATAACAATGTTTGTTTATTAGTGGAAAACAATAAAATAAAGAAAGACATCCAAGTTTGGAAGGGCTGATCAATGTTATTAATGATTGGTTAATTAATTTGAATATCCCCAACTGATCAAGCCAAAGGCAACAGTGGCAAGGAACCGAAAAACTCCATCAAGTGACCCAGTGGTGTCCTGAAACTCCATCAAGTAACCCAATGGAGAAAAAAAAACCTTGGGAGAACCCAGGCTCAGTCGGGGGCCAGTTCTCCTCTGGCTTTTATGAACTAGAGGCCGGATTTACAGTAACTGTAAGTTTTAAAATTTTATATGAATGCCTGGCTGAAGAGATGCGTCTTTAGTCTAGTTTTAAACTGGGAGAGCGAGTCTGAGCAACGAACAATATCAGGAAGGCTATTCCAGAGCTTCGGAGCTAAATGTGAAAATGCTCTCCCTCCTTTGGTGGATCTGGATATCCTAGGTATGACCAGAAGCCTCGAATTTAGTGATCTTAAAGAGCGCGATGGATTATAGGGCGATAGAAGGTCCGTTAAATAGACTGGAGCTAAACCATTTAGGGCTTTATAGGTCAGTAGCAATACCTTGTAATTAATACGGAACTTTATAGGTAACCAATGAAGTGATGATAAAATCGGTGTTATATGATCATATTTTCTTGATCTAGTAAGAACTCTAGCGGCTGCATTTTGGACTAACTGTAGCTTGTTTATTGAGGATGCAGGACAACCAGCTAATAAAGCATTACAATAATCTAGTCTCGAGGTCATAAATGCATGAACTAACTTTTCTGCATCAGAGACTGATAGCATATTACGTAGTTTAGCAATGTTTCTAAGGTGGAAAAAGGCTGTTTTTGTAACATATGAAATATGCTTTTCAAAAGACAGGTTGCAGTCTAATATAACACCCAGGTCTTTTACAGTAGAGGATAAAGTAACAGGGCATCCTACTATGTTAAAGTAGTGTTGTGAGAGGTTTTGTGGACGGTTTTTAGAACCGATAAGTATTACTTCTGTCTTGTCTGGATTTAATAAAAGAAAATTACGCGTCATCCAATCTTTTATATCTTTAACACAGTCTGTCAATTTGGATAATTTAGCGTATTCATCTGGCCGTGATGAAATATATATTTGAGTGTCATCGGCGTAACAATGGAAACTAATTCCATGTTTCCTTATAATATTACCAAGTGGCAGCATATATATTGAGAATAATAGAGGGCCTAACACAGATCCCTGTGGCACTCCATAGTTTGCCGAAGTTATGATCGATTTTTCTCCATTTAAATAGACAAAATGGTAGCGGTCGGATAAGTATGACCTGAACCAGCTTAATGCTTGTCCTTGAATACCAGTATAATTTTGTAGTCGATCTAGGAGTATTGTGTGATCTATAGTATCGAACGCTGCACTAAGATCAAGTAAAACTAGTATTGAGATACAGCCTTGGTCCGAAGCTAAAAGTAAATCATTTGTTATTCTAACCAGCGCAGTTTCAGTGCTATGATGCGGTCTGAATCCAGACTGAAACTTTTCATAGATGTCGTTTTCTTGTAAGAAAGAGCCGAGTTGAGCGGACACAACTTTTTCTAATATTTTAGACATAAATGGAAGATTTGAAATGGGTCTGTAATTTACTAGGTTATTTGGATCTAATTGTGGGTTCTTAATAAGAGGTTTTATAACTGCCAGCTTGAACGTTCTTGGAACATGACCTAAAGATAAAGATGAGTTAATAATATTGAGAAGAGGCTCTTCCACTATAGGTAACACTTCTTTCAGTAGTTTAGTTGGTATAGGATCTAATAAACATGTTGTTGTTTTAGATGAAGTGATAAGTTTGTTTAACTCTTTTTGTTCTATAGTTGTAAAGCATTGTAATTGCTCTTGCGGAGCGACAATTGTGGCCGAATCATAAGGCGGGAGCAAGGATTGAACATTTACAATTGTGGTTCTGATGCTTTCAATTTTCTCGTTGAAGAAGTTCATGAAATCATTACTACTAAACTGTAACGAGGTATTTTGTTCAGACGACGTCTGTTTATTTGTTAGTCTAGCCACGGTGTTAAATAAAAACCTTGGATTGTTTTGGTTGTTTTCTATTAGTTTGCGGAGGTGCTCAGCCCTGGCCGCTTTTAGGGCCTTTTTATAACGTGACATACTGTCTTTCCACGCGATTCTAAAGACCACTAAATTAGTTTGTTTCCATTTACGCTCTAAATTACGGGTTTCTCTCTTTAGAGCATGCGTAGTATTATTGTACCATGGTGCTATACTTTTCTCTCTGACCTTTTTTAATCTAATGGGTGCAACAATATCCAATGTTCTAGAGAGAATGGTGCTCATAGTGCTAGTTAGTTTGTCTAGTTCATCTGTTCGTTTGGGTTCAGGCCGCAGCTGAGACAGATCAGATAAGCTATTTGAGAAATTATCTATGGTGGATGGAAGGATTGTTCTGCCTGGTCGATAACATGGCGCAGCATGACATATTACAGACGTACGTAATATGCAAGTTACCATGTAATGGTCAGTGACATCATCACTTTGTGGAATGATATCTATATCGGTTGGATCGGTTCCATATGATATAATTAAATCGAGTGTATGATTAAGACGATGAGTTGGTCTGGTGACGTTTTGCTTGACCCCGAAGGAGTTTAATAAATCTGTAAACGCAGCCCCTAACGCATCATTTGAATTATCGATGTGTATGTTAAAATCTCCAACAATTAATGCTTTATCGACGTTGACCAATAGATCTGAGAGAAAATCTGCAAACTCTTTTAGGAAAACAGTGTAAGGCCCTGGAGGTCTATATACGGTAGCCAAGGCTAGAGATAATAGGGATTTTTTTCTTACATCTAAGAGCGTAACATTTAGCACAAGTACTTCAAACGAATTAAACCTATGACGAGTTTTCTGAGTAACATTAAGGATATCCCTGTAGATTGTTGCAACACCGCCGCCACGACCGATTAGACGGGGCTCATGCTTATAACAGTATCCTGGCGGAGTAGACTCATTTAGACCGAAATAATCATTTGGTTTAAGCCAGGTTTCAGTAAGGCACAGTACATCGAAATTATTATCTGTGACCATTTCATTTACAATAACCGCCTTAGGTGTGAGCGATCTAATGTTAAGAAGACCTAGCTTTAGAAATTGTTTTTGTTCACTAATAGCGTGTTTTTTTGTTTTAATAACAATTAGATTTTTTCTAGATCCCACAGTAGATTTATTATTTGATCTCAGTAAACGAGGAATAGACACAGTTTCTATGCAATGTTCTACACTAGTATTAATATAAATTAAATTGGTGCAGCAGAGACTGTGATTTGGATTTTTGGTTACTAGTCAAACGGTGTTTAACATCTCGTGAGTGAGTGAGTGAGTATGTGAGCGTGTGTGAGTATGTGAGCATGAGTGAGTATGTGAGCTTGTGTGAGTATGTGAGCGTGTGTGAGTATGTGAGCGTATGAGAGTCATTGTGAGTATGTGAGTGTATGTGAGTCTATGTGAGCATGTGCGAGTATGTGAGCGTGTGTGAGTATGTGAGCATGTGTGAGTATGTGAGCGTGTGTGAGTATGTGAGCGTGTGTGAGTATGTGAGCGTGTGTGAGTATGTGAGCGTGTGTGAGTATGTGAGCATGTGTGAGTATGTGAGCATGTGTGAGTATGTGAGCGTGTGTGAGTATGTGAGCGTGTGTGAGTATGTGAGCATGTGTGAGTATGTG
>JAULUF010000029.1:192500-200000 GCA_031834385.1 Semotilus atromaculatus
TAACTGCCCCATAACTACCCCAGAACTGCCCCATAACTGCCCCATAACTACCCCAGAACTGCCCCAGAACTGCCCCATAACTGCCCCAGACAGTGCAGGCACTTCACAGTTTAAAACACAATACGCTAGTTAAACACAATCTTAGCCTCAAGCATAGTTGTTACTAAGCACTTTTGTATTCTGAATGTATGGTATAGAGTTGTTTATATTTGTACTGCCATGACAGCGATGGTGCTGTCGGTTTACCTTTTGTTGCATCTTCAAAAGTGCACAATGTGACACTGAATTTGATACAGCACATTGTAATTTCTGCATCTATTATCGAAGTATTTATTAGTAATACAATGGAAATTAGTAGAAATGTGAATATTTGGTTAGCATGTGGATTTACAGTGTGTGCCCTTAAAGTTTTCAGTTGGGGGCCACTGTGCTCCTAGTGGAAAAGTTAGTCTGGAGCCGTGTGTGTGTAGTGCTGATAGTGTTGTGTGTGTGTGTGTGTGTGTGTGTGTCTCAGGTGAGGACGGGTCTCAGAGCACCAGTGCGAGTCACAGAGACTCAGAGTTCATGGCTCAGACACGCCTCGACATCCGGAAACTGCAGCAGTTCCTGACGGGACAACAGGTCAATCCCAGCAGAGCCATGTGCAGTAAGAACATCACACACACACCTGTCCTGCGCACACACACACACACCTGTCCTGTGCACACACACACACCTGTCCTGCGCACACACACACCTGTCCTGTGCGCACACACACAGCTTTGTTTTGCTATACTTGTGAGGACATTCCATAGGCGTAATGGTTTTTATACTGGACAAACTGTATATTCTACCCCCCCCCCCCCCCCCCCCCCCCCCCCCCCACACACACACACACACTGCCCCTACCCCTAAACCTACCCATCAAAGGAGACATTCTGAATTTTTAATAAAACATTGTTTTTTATGTTTTTTAAGCT
This sequence comes from Semotilus atromaculatus, assembly GCA_031834385.1. Lineage (NCBI taxonomy): Eukaryota > Metazoa > Chordata > Actinopteri > Cypriniformes > Leuciscidae > Semotilus > Semotilus atromaculatus. Next base: position 193,460 of record JAULUF010000029.1, read on the forward strand.
ATTTGAAATATGAGGACTCATGCAATGTCCTCATAAACCACGTGTAAGTTGTAATACCAGTGTAATACGCATGTCATTATACACATTTGTGTCCTCATATATCACATAAACAAGAGCACACACACACACACACACACACACACACACACCTGTCCTGTATGTACACTCAGCTCTCAGCATTTCACTTACAATGCCTGTTCTGTTGTTGTTTATTACCCAGATATTGTTCACAACAGGATTCTTCACCTGATTTTCCTGCATGAGGATGTTTCTCTTCAGTACTTCATCCCAGCGGTGGCGTGAGATCTGATGAACCGCAGTGATGAGGCATTCGGTTTATATGGGTGTCTCACCGGACCCACTCATCTGTTCAGAAGGGTTTATAAGGGGCAGTTGTTGGGCTCTTTTTATTAAAAATAACACTGTTTTTGGAGTTTCCTATGTAAATGTGTGTGTGTGTGTGTGTGTGTATGTATATGTATATATATATATATGAATAAAATGATTGTTTAACAATAGTATTTCTATTTAAAGCATTTATTTTGTCCACCATGAACACTCCAAAGTTATGAATATTGTGCTTTTCACTAGAGATTGTTCCAAAGCATCTTTATGGAAGATTCTGCTGTAAAAGCCCACATTAAGCGAGATGAGATGACATTAAATATTCTTTACTGTCCCTGTGAGATTTGTAACGGACTCCATAGCCAGCATTTCACCAAAAGCCTAATACATTAAATTACACAAAATATTCATACACATAAAAACAACTAGACATCACTAATTCATGTTCAACAGTCTAATTGATACCAGTACAAAAGAGTTTTTAAACCTGTGTCATTTCTAACGGAGAGTTTTGTGCGTTCTAGATGTTAAAGAGTTCATAAGAATATCATAACGGGTCACTTATAATCCTTTTAGCCTCATTTAATGTGCATCGCTCCTCACACACACTCAATACTGGGTTAGTCTTTCAGTACAATCAATTTCACTGAAGTTCCAAAAGTATTTCAGTGATTCAAATTAAAAGGTGAAACTAATATATTTAGTATATATAACTATATACATATGCATGATTATACTTTTCAGAGGGCTGACATTTCTGTATTTAAAATCCTTTTTTTTATTGATTTCATGTAATATTCTAATTTTCTGAGATTTTGAATTTGGGGTTTTCATAAGAGTCACCCATAATCATCAAAATTATTACTTTTGCACAATATTCAAATTTTATGTTGAGTTTCACCTGTATAGTCATTTTGATTTTACAGAAAGATTATCATACCAAGTGGACAAGCCAAATCTGGATCACACTTTCCAGCACAGACTGATAAAAAGGAATATAATTTTCCTATCTAACCACAATATAATCTCTGGTGAAGTTTTTCACACACGCAACGAACATGCTTCGTCCCCTGTCAGAGATGCGAGTAAAAGGCTGGTCAAGTTCAGCGGTGGGAGAAGGGAGAGAAGAAACAAGGAGTTCTGTAACTGACTGAAGCAATCAATTGTGACTGACCCACCACTTTCGGACCGGCCGATAGACCAGCGACGCTCCAGGGGTTTAATACCTCAGACCGCACACACGAGTCTCGACAACGGTGACACGCGTCATGCTTCTCTTTTACTCATTTAAAGCGTTTAAATATATTATTATTATAAAAATGTGGTTTCATTTAAACCCTAAAAATTTCATTGAAGGGGAAATTTCGATATTTTATGTCGTTTCTGTGATTCAAAGCGTTGCATGACGGGATGCGCCTGCATGGTGGCGTCACGTGACGCGCGCGAAACAGAATCAAAACTGTATGATTTATGTTATTGAAGGCATTTATATTGTAACATTTGTAATCAGAAAAATGTATTAATTTTATGGATTGGTGCATGAGATACAAATGAAAATTGGGACAGATTTTTAATCAAACCCGACTGTGATTGGCCAATCCTGTGAATGTAACAGTAATCTGTTTAATCTGAACAATAATGTACATGCATCGAAGAATCTTAAAGCTCTTAAAACAATAAACTTGTTTCAACTTTTTAATTAATTTCATTAACGTGTTATGTTGTCTGTATATATATACTATATATAGGCTATATAGTAGGGTGGCCATACGTCCGGATTTTGGCCGGACGACAGTCCGGATTTTAAGCCCCCTGTCCGGCGTCCGGCGCAGCATCAAGCCGGACACTCATTTGTCCTCCTTTTTGGAGTTGCGGTGAATTATTATATATTTTTTTTAAACAACCTATAAAAATCCCGCATACTGAATCTAGAGCTGCGAATGCGGGACAGAACATAGCCTACTGTATGTGGCTATGTGCGCCAAACCGTGTAGCGCGTGCGCATGGCAGAGAGGGAGAGAGCGAGAGAACTTGCGTGCGAGTTTACAGGTTGGTAAAGGTTGTATATAGGCCCATCCCAGCCAACACAGCCATATGGGGCCCACATGGGTCTGACCTGGGCTATCTAACTGGGCCCCAGACAGTTTTGTCCACGGTTTCCATGTGGGCCCCATATGGGTTTGCCCAGATGAAATGAACACTGCTCGGTGTGCACAGTACAGGCTGTTAAATGTAACACTGATCAGTGTTGGAGTTAATGAGATAATTAATTGATTGAATAATGATAGAGCATTATTGATGAACACCTGCTGTTAACAAGCAGAATCACTGAAGAAAAGAGAAACACAAGAACTACTTCCAGCCACAGCCTTAGATGAAATCAGCTGAAGATAAAATACATTAAATCTCTCAGAATCTGATTAAACAACTCCACAAACAGCATTACCAGCTTCACTTATTACTAACCAGGATAACTTTATTTCTGTCAGACATCTACAGAACTTCTTATTGAGAATTAACAGAGGTTTAGATGTTGATGATTTATTGAAAATAATAGTTTGGTTTAATGCCACCATTATGGTGATCAGGGTTTGCTTTAGTTGGGCTCTTGATTTTTTAACATTAGTTTGTCCGCTGCTCAGATGTGTCTGATTGTTATGTTTATAACAGCAAATGAAAATGCAATCAGATGCTATAAGCTGATTAATGATATAATTATCATGAAGTGGTTTAACTCACTAATATTGTGTGTGAGTTTCATATGAGTGATATGTTATTCATTTTGTTTTATTGTTGTGAATCTACAGCAAATCATCTAGCACATTTTTATCAGAACATCAAATGATTTTTAAAACATCATTTACATATTTTGGATTTGTGGTTCTTACACACAGACTTCAAGAATCAGCATATGAATCTCAACAATGGTGACATGCTTCATGGTGCAATGCATTCTGGGTGCATCATACAAAACTTGAAACTCCCAGAATGCATTGCAGCATGAAGCATGTCACCATTGTTGAGATTCATATGCTGATTCTTGATGTCTGTGTGTGAGTAAAAATCGCAGAAGCACAAAATGTGTAAATTATGTTTTAAAAATCAACTGAGTTTCTGATAAAATTTTCTACATACTTGCTGTAGAATCACAACAATAAAACAAAATGCATAACATATCTCTCACATAAAACTCACACTCAACATTAGTGATTCAAACCACTTCATGATGATTATATTATTATCATTAATCAGTTTTTTGCATCTGATTGTATTTTTTTTTTGCTGGTATCAACATAATCAGATACAACTGAGTAGATAAAAACTAATGTTAAAAAATCAAGAGCCCAACTAAAGCAAACGCTGATCACCATAATGGTGGCATTAAACCAAACTATTATTTTCAATAAATCATCAACATCTAAACCTCTGTTAATTCTCAATAAGAAGTTCTGTAGATGTCTGACAGAAATAAAGTTATCCTGGTTAGTAATAAGTGAAGCTGGTAATGCTGTTTGTGGAGTTGTTTAATCAGATTCTGAGAGATTTAATGTATTTTATCTTCAGCTGATTTCATCTAAGGCTGTGGCTGGAAGTAGTTCTTGTGTTTCTCTTTTCTTCAGTGATTCTGCTTGTTAACAGCAGGTGTTCATCAATAATGCTCTATCATTATTCAATCAATTAATTATCTCATTAACTCCAACACTGATCAGTGTTACATTTAACAGCCTGTACTGTGCACACCGAGCAGTGTTCATTTCATCTGGGCAAACCCATATGGGGCCCACATGGAAACCGTGGACAAAACTGTCTGGGGCCCAGTTAGATAGCCCAGGTCAGACCCATGTGGGCCCCATATGGCTGTGTTGGCTGGGATGTATGTGATGCTTTGCTTTCTTTATCATTTCGTTAAATTTGAAAATGTTTGCTATGTACTTATATTTTTGATATGATACCTCGGCATTAATAAAAATAAAAAAATACAACAAAACACCAGGGCCCGGTTTTTCAAAAGGTTTAATCTGGATAAAATTGATCCGGATTTAGTAATTCTTTTTTTTTTGCGATCCGTGATCACGTAATCCATTTTACTTTTGAGCCAGTTTTTCAAAGCAACATCGGATTGGATCAATCTGATCCGGATAGGAACTTTTCAGGATCACCAAATCTGGATAACCAGTGCTCAAACAGGATAGGAAATCACAATGTAGAAATATAGATATGTAAAGAGCAACAAGTTGACAAAACAAGTAACAAACACTGTACATTGAGGATATTATAACAAGTTTCAAATATAGATGTATTGAATTTTAAAAAAAGACTTAATGTCAATACTTAATCCATGTTTTGGATTTAAAAAATCAGTGATTGCCATTCTTTGCATTTTTTTGGTTATTCTGTAATCATTGCATGCATCATTAATAAATATTCTTAAAAAAAAAATATTTTCGATTGTGATGAATATCTATATATATATATATCAATTAGTGACAGAATAAAATGTATTGTTTTTGGTCAATTTTGACAGCTGTTTGGGGGATTATTTTATGAGGCCAAACTCTTTCTACTTTGCTGTCGGCCTATACTGAAAGGCTGAATACGTTAAAGCCTACCTAATCACTGTAGCCTGACGGATGAACAATTAAAATTAAAACCTTATGAATAAATAGGATATCTTGTAAGATACTGCATGATCCAAATATAGTATTATTTGATACATTTTTAAAGTTTTCATTACATTTTGGGCATGAAATCCACGCTGAATCCACCCTTCTGATGGGATCAGTTTAATCCAGATTTTTTGGATCAAAGTGATCCAAATCCAACAAAAAAGTTCTGAAAAACCCAAACTAAAGGTTTGATCCGGATCAAAACCAAGATTGGATTACTTGATCTAATCCGATTATGTAATCCGTTTTTTCTTTTGAAAAACCCATTTTCAAGATTTGATCCAATCCGTTATCCAAAATCCTATTGGATTAGGCTACTTTTGAAAAACCGGGCCCTGAAGTATGACACTGTTAAACTTTAATAAACTGAAGAGTTCTGTTACATTTTTTTAAGTCACATTGTACGAATCACTTTCGTTCTACTGAACTGCATTTGAGCGTCGAAAAAAGATAATAAAGACCAGAAACTAGGAATGTTTGAGATTTATAACTTTATTTATTGACCTACTTTGCTGCAAAAATCCCTCAGCCACAGCAAATTAAATATGTATAATATAAAATAATTCTTAGCGAGCTGAGAAAACACTGATCTTCCGATAAAACATGCATTATTTCAAGAAGTAAAAGATTGAATGCACGAATGTTAATTATTAATAATTAAATATGAATGTGCTATTTAAATATTTAAACTTTCACAAAGGAACAACTTTCTTCCCAAAATGTTTCTTCGCGTTCAGTGGCCGTGGTACACTGATGGAATCAGGTCGAAGAATTACTATAAACTGGTATTTCCACAGGAATCCGCAGTACTGTAGTAGAGCAGCAGGTGGCGCTGTTTCACACACGAGCTGGAGATCAACATGATGCTGTTCAGAGATCATTATAACCTGTTATACCATTATATCCACTGCTCTAAAACTCAAACCGGTCCTCACACAGATAGTACACACACACACACACACACACACACACACACACACACACACAATGATGGTAATGATGATGGTGAAGATGATGATGGTGGATCTGATTTATGTCGGCTATTTTTGATGTAGTAAAAATTACATTTCTGATTTAAAGAATGATCATTTTAACCAGTGAAAACTGAATTGTTGATTAAAAATCATATAATGTGAATGATTAAAAGTTTAATCGGCTTGCCATAACTCACGCTAATAAGAATTACTGACACACAAATTCTCAATCTAATTGCGGCGACTTTAAACCTAGTGATATATTCATGCACTTTTGGGCTTCAGCGTTTGTTTTAAGGCTGTTATTGTTGTTGTTGTTATTGTTTCACTTCAGATTGACTCGAATATCACGTGACGCGTTTGGATGCCAAAACATGCTAACTAGATTTAGACTCTGGCATTATGTTGTTGTCTTTAGAGTGTGTATAGCCTATAATTTATTGAGTGAACGAATCCCCCTCCACACACACACACACACACACACACACACACACACGCACTCTCTCTCTCTCTCTCTCTCTCTCACACACACACACACACACACACACACACAAT
>JAULUF010000029.1:205000-210000 GCA_031834385.1 Semotilus atromaculatus
ATTGTTTCACAGTAATAAACAGTGTTGCAAACTTCATCAAATATGAGACGAATTAAGTAAAACAGACAGTAGAATCATTATTCAGATCAATTCAGTTCCAGAGAACCAAAGCTTTTATGCGTCTGACAGTGTAAATCATGTTCTCTGTATGTAACTGATCCGGTTGACCATGTGACACGCGTGTGCTTCATCCGATGGAGTAATCCTGTCTTCCTCTTCTGTTTTCAGTCACTATCCCAAGACGTCGTTCACCATCGTCACAGACACACCTGAGAATCTGCGTCTGAAACAGCAGAGCGAGTTACAGAGTCAGGTGAGTCACACGACACACGTGATACAGAGCACACGACACACGTCTTACAGAGCACACAACACACGTGTTACAGAGCACACGACACGCGTGTTACAGAGCACACGACACGCGTGTTACAGAGCACACGACACGCGTGTTACAGAGCACACGACACGCCTGTTACAGAGCACATTACACACGTGTTACAGAGCACACGACACGTGTGTTACAGAGCACACGACACGCGTGTTACAGAGCACACGACACACGTGTTACAGAGCACACGACACACGTGTTACAGAGCACACGACACACGTGTTACAGAGCACACGACACACATGTTACGACACGCGTGTTACAGAGCACACGACACGCGTGTTACAGAGCACACGACACGCGTGTTACAGAGCACACGACACGCGTGTTACAGAGCACACGACACGCGTTACAGAGCACATGAAACACGCGTTACAGAGCACACGACACACGTGTTACAGAGCACACGACACGCGTGTTACAGAGCACACGACACGACACGCGTGTTACAGAGCACACGACACGCGTGTTACAGAGCACACGACACGCGTGTTACCGAGCACACGACACGCGTGTTACAGAGCACACGACACGCGTGTTACAGAGCACACGACACGCGTGTTACAGAGCACACGACACGCGTTACAGAGCACATGAAACACGCGTTACAGAGCACACGACACACGTGTTACAGAGCACACGACACACGTGTTACAGAGCACACGACACACGTGTTACAGAGCACACGACACACGTGTTACAGAGCACACGACACACGTGTTACGACACGCGTGTTACAGAGCACACGACACGCGTGTTACAGAGCACACGACACGCGTGTTACAGAGCACACGACTCGCGTGTTACAGATCACATGACGCTTGTTACAGATCACATGACGCGCGTTACAGATCACATGACACATGCGTTACAGATCACATGACACACATGTTACAGATCACATGACACACGTGTTACGGATCACATGACATACGTGTTACAGATCGCATGACAGATCATATGACATGCATGTTACGGATCACATGACATGCATGTTACAGATCGCATTACACTCGTGTTACAGATCACATGAAACGCGTGTTAGAGATCATGTATCATTTCCATAATGTTTGAAGAATGATACAATGTAATGTTCTCAGAATGTTTGAAGAATTATACAATGTAATGTTCCCTTAACGTTCATATAACCAGGAAAAAAAATGTAAACACTGGATGTTTTCAGAGAACATTCAGAAATAACATATTCATAATTTGATGGGAACGTTATACAAGCTTTCTGTATTCATGATTTCAGGATTGCATCAAACATCGTGTCACTCTCTTCTAACATCCACATTCACATGTGCAGAACCCTGCTTAAAATATAATTTCTTGCATGAAAGCGTTAAACAGAAATCTGTGTTTTATAATGGAATTCTTCAAGCGTGACCCAGTTTCCTGAACGGCTCAGATCAGTGATGAATGTTCCTGCAGAAACACAGAATCACTGCAGAACTCTGGAAACTCAGTCACTGCTGTATCATTAAACGTTTGATCTTATTCCACATGCAGAACACTTGCAGTGTTTCTCTGTGTGTGTGTGTGTGTGTGTGTGTGTGTGTGTGTGTGGGTGGGGGGGTGTGTGTGTGGGTGTGTGAAGCCGCTCAGGTCATGGCCGTGTTCGTTCGCTCACTGAGCCGTGAGATTCACACTGACGTCCCACAGATCGTTCTGAGTCTGAGTGTGTGTGTGAGTGAGTCTGTTTACATCAGAGCTGAAACTGTGTCACGGGTCTGTGAGATCGAGTCCGTACAGTACATGCAGAAACAGTGTGTGTGTGAGTGTGTGTGTGTGTGTGTGTGTGTGTGTGTGTGTGAGTGTCTGTGTGTGAGTGTGTGTGTGTGAGTGTGTGTGTGTGTGTGTGAGAGTGTGTGTGTGTGAGTGTCTGTGTGTGAGTGTGTGTGAGTGTCTGTGTGTGAGTGTCTGTGTGTGAGTGTGTGTGTGTGTGTGTGAGAGTGTGTGTGTGTGTGTATCACGCTGGGCTAACAGAAGGTAACTGCACACACAGCAGATGCTGATCCTCTCACAGAATCTCAGACCTGCAAGAAGTGAGTTCATTCATGTGTTTGAATGGTTCAGAATCATTTGATTTGATCAGACTGTGATCTCAGTGTTCGTGTGTGTGATGCTCAGTATGTTCACTCAGAATCAGCTCGTTTATTACACGGCTCTGTGGAATACTTGATTCTGATTGGTCAATCGCTCCGTCCAGCGGTATATTATTCCCGGATAACAGCAGAACACAGAAGCTCCGGCTCATCCGGGTCACCGACGTCAGCAGCGCTACACACACACACTACACACACACACTACACACTCGCCAGGAACCGATTCTCTTCGTGGAAGTTTTGCTTTTGGTGTGCTAATAAAATATTAAAACTCAGTCGTATTAATATTTTGTGTATAGTTATTTAATTATGCCATCCAGTATCATGGACTCGCTCTCTCTTGTTTCATTTAAACGCAGCAGCTGCTATTTTGTGGCTATAGTTTTGTTCACTGTTGGATTATAAGGTACAAACAGGTACGATTTTAAAACAGTTTAATCTGAAATCTATATCTCTGATCTCCATAGTTATTTATGTGGTGAAATGCTGTGTAATTAGTGTTATGACTGAATACCATATCACTTAAATGTTCGTCTAGTTTGATCTCGCCGCTGAAACGGCTCTCTCCACGGGAGCTTTGCGTTTAAAAATATTATTTTTTAAATAATATCAAATATTTTAACTCAGATCAATATTTTATCAGATTATTTATGTCACGAACTGCGCCGAGACACAAAGGTTGTGAATCCAAATGCAGTATTTATTGAACAGGGTAATCCAAGACGTAATCCAAAGTACAGGCAGTGTGTGTGTGTGTTACAGATCAACACGCGTGTCCTCATGATGCTATGGTGTGTGTGTGTGTGTGTGTGTGTGTTACTGCTCAACACGCATGTCCTCATGATGCTGTGGTGTGTGTGTGTGTTACAGCTCAACACGCGTGTCCTCATGATGCTGTGGTGTGTGTGTGTGTGTGTTACAGCTCAACACACGTGTTTTCATGATGCTGTGGTGTGTGTGTGTTACAGCTCAACACGCTTGTCCTCATGATGCTGTGGTGTGTGTGTGTGTGTGTGTGTGTGTGTTACAGCTCAACACGCGTGTCCTCAGGATGCTGTGGTGTGTGTGTGTGTGTGTGTTACAGCTCAACACGTGTCTTCATGATGCTGGTGTGTGTGTTATAGGTGAGATATAAGCGGGATTTTGAGGAGAGTAAAGGCAGAGGCTTCAGTATCGTCTCAGACACACCGGAGCTGCAGAGACTCAGGAGAACACAAGAACACATCAGTAACGTATGAAACACTGATTATACTGTGTTTGTGTGTGTGTGAGAGAGTCCGTGTGTGAGTGTGTGTGTGTGTGTGTGTGTGTGTGTGTGTGTGTGTGTGAGAGAGAGTATGTTTGTGTGTGTGTGAGTGTGAGTGTGAGCGTATGTTGGTGTGAGAGAGAGAGAGTGTGTGTGTGTGTGTGCGCGCGCATGAGGTGCATTTTGGTCTCTGATAACAATGACACACGTGAATATGAATCAAATGATCCATGAATTCCCACTGAGCCTCACGGACGCACCGGAGCAACTCTGAGCCGCAGGTGAGACGATCTAATGTCAGATTAAAGTGAACGTGAGATGATGTTCTTCACAAACTCTTTCTCTTTCTAACACTATGACAGGAGGACAGAAATAACATGATGAACAAAAGTGTTTTCTTCAGAATAACTGATGTCTGATTAATAACTGATGAAGTCACGAGGAGACGCAGGCATTCACACTGATGTCATGAGCCCGAGGTGAGTGTCTGTGTCTGATAAAGGTCACATAACTGTTTACTGTAGTACAGGAGTATAGTTTACTGTAGGACAGGAGTATAGTGTACTGTAGGACAGGAGTATAGTTTACTGTAGTACAGGAGTATAGTGGTACAGGAGTATAGTTTAGTGTAGTACAGGAGTATAGAGTATAGTTTATGTAGTACCGGAGTATAGTTTCTGTAGTACAGGAGTATAGTTTACTGTAGTACAGGAGTATAGTTTACTGTAGTACTGTATTATAGTAGTACAGGAGCATAGTTTAGTGTAGTACAGGAGTATAGTTTACTGTAGTACAGGAGTATAGTTTCTGTAGTACAGGAGTATAGTTTAGTGTAGTACATGAGTATAGTAGTACAGGAGTATCGTTTCTGTAGTACAGGAGTATAGTTTAGTATAGTAGTACAGGAGTATAGTTTACTGTAGTACTGGATTATAGTAGTACAGGAGCATAGTTTAGTGTAGTACAGGAGTATAGTTTAGTGTAGTACAGGAGTATAGTTTACTGTAGTACAGGAGTATAGTTTACTGTAGTACAGGAGTATAGTTTACTGTAGTACAGGATTATAGTAGTACAGGAGTATAGTTTAGTGTAGTACAGGAGTATAGTTTCTGTAGTACAGGAGTATAGTTTCTGTAGTACAGGAGTATAGTTTAGTATAGTAGTACAGGAGTATAGTTTACTGTAGTACTGGATTATAGTAGTACAGGAGCATAGTTTAGTGTAGTACAGGAGTATAGTTTCTGTCGTACAGGAGTAT
>JAULUF010000029.1:215000-245000 GCA_031834385.1 Semotilus atromaculatus
AACAGACAAGCTATACCTCCCAACAAAACAATGGATTGTTTTTGTAGTATTTACGAATGTTACAGTTTTTTACAGTCGCTAGGACCCATTTTTCATTACTTAAGTCACTTTTTCAAAACTCTTCACACAGTTCTCCTAACCAACTTTCAGCTCGGCACAGCAGTTCATTTCACATTCAAAATGCACTAAAACTACCAAATCACTTCATACATATCTCAAATCAACACATTCTTCCATAACACTAGCAAAGGTTGACAGCTAACAAACACACTTTGTCACCCACAAAACAATAACATAAAAAACACCAACAACAGGTAACTTTATACAATGTTTTCCTATGTAAATGCTTTCTTTCTTCTACCTCTCTACTGTTTAGAATTCACTGCAATACATGTTACTAGAATGAATCAGACATCATGCAGTTATTATATTTTATGTTTTTGGAGTAATTCCAAAGTACAAAAATGTGTACACACACCATCCACCGATACAGATACAATAGGAATCAGCTGTGGTTGGTGCAATTGTTTTTATACCATTTAATTTTTAGATTCTAAATATATTTCATTACAATATTACTGTAGAAATGTGGCAAAATGCTGTCTTATTCAGTTTTGTATTATGTTATTGTTTTGAACTTAAGTTGAACAGTTCTGAGATCAGTGTGTAAGCATGTGCACATTGGCCTGTCGGTACACAGAGTTTTGGCGGTTGTTGTGTCGAAGTGAGAAAATAATTAATGTAATTTGAAAGATGTAGTCATTGAATGCATTTTGTGCCAAAGCACTGATAAATGATCCACAGTTTAGCCCACATATACTTCTGTTGTGCTCACTGTGTGAAGAGTTTTGAAAAAGTGACCTAAGTATTGAGAAATGTGTCCTAGCGACTGTAAAAAACTGTAACACACACCAACCCACAATAGCAAAAACATTTTTCCAAACCTTAGATACAGTATAAAAACCTCTTCTTTTGCAATGATATCAGTTCAAAAACAATATATTTATATATTTCAGCTGATAATAAACAAACAATTGAATAATTGACACACAGCTGATTTATATTGGGTAAACTGGGCCAACCAGATCCCACCTCACACACACACACACACACACTGATAACCCTAACGGACACACTGAACCGTTAAACACATTGATTCTGGTCTGGGTAACAGCTTGTGTCCTCATTTGCTTTCTGCCGACAGGAAATTCCCTTCATCTACATTTCAGTCCACATAAACTGAGTTAGTGAGTGAGTTAGTGAGTTAGTGAGTTAGTGAGTGAGTGAGTTAGTGAGTAAGTGAGTTAGTGAGTGAGTTAGTGAGTTAGTGAGTTAGTGAGTTAGTGAGTGAGTGAGTTAGTGAGTAAGTGAGTTAGTGAGTGAGTTAGTGAGTTAGTGAGTTAGTGAGTGAGTGAGTTAGTGAGTAAGTGAGTTAGTGAGTGAGTTAGTGAGTTAGTGAGTGAGTGAGTTAGTGAGTGAGTTAGTGAGTGAGTGAATGAGTGTGTGATTTAGTGAGTGAGTGATTTAGTGAGTGAGTTAGTGATTTAGTGAGTTAGTAAGTGAGTGAATGAATGAGTGAGTTAGTTTGTGATTTAGTGAGTGATTGAGTGACTGAGTGACTGAGTGAGTGAGTTAGTTCGTGATTTAGTGAGTGCGTGAGTGAGTGAGTTAGTTAGTTAGTGAGGAATTGAGTGACTGAGTGAGTTAGTTCGTGATTTAGTGAGTGAGTGAGTTAGTTAGTTAGTGAGTGAGTTATTGATTTGGTGAGTGATTTAGTGAGTTAGTGAGTGAATGAGTGAGTGAATTAGTGAGTGAGTTAGTGATTTAGTGAGTTAGTGAGTGAATGAGTGAGTTAGTGATTTAGTTTGTGATTTAGTGAGGGATTGAGTTAGTGAGTGGGTTAGTGAGTGAATTAGTGAGTGAGGGATTGAGTTAGTGAGTGGGTTAGTGAGTGAATTAGTGAGTGAGGGATTGAGTTAGTGAGTGGGTTAGTGAGTGAATTAGTGAGTGAGGGATTGAGTTAGTGAGTGAGTGAGTGAGTAAGGGAGTGTGTGTGTGATTTAGTGAGTGAGTTAGTGAGGGAGTGTGTGTGTGTGTGTGATTTAGAGAGTGAGTTAGTGAGTGAGTTAGTGATTTAGTTTGTGATTTAGTGAGGGATTGAGTTAGTGAGTGGGTTAGTGAGTGAATTAGTGAGTGAGGGATTGAGTTAGTGAGTGAGTTAGTGAGGGAGTGTGTGTGTGATTTAGAGAGTGAGTTAGTGAGTGAGTTAGTGAGTGAGTGAGTTAGTGAGTGAGTTAGTGAGTGAGTTAGTGAGTGAGTGAGTGTGTGATTTAGTGAGTGATTTAGTGAGTGAGTGAGTGAGTTAGTGAGTGAGTGAGTTAGGGAGTGAGTGAGTTAGTGAGTGAGTTAGTGAGTGAGTTAGTGAGTGAGTTAGTGAGTGATTTAGTGAGTGAGTTAGTGAGTGAGTTAGTGAGGGATTGAGTTAGTTAGTTAGTTAGTTAGCTAGTTTGTTAGTTGGTTAGTTAGTTAGTTAGTTAGTTTGTTTGTTTGTTTGTTTGTTTGTTAGTGAGTTAGTTACAGCCTCCGTATGAAACGTTCTAAATCTGAGTGTTCTGCTTCAGAACTAGTTACTGCTGTCCATCACAAACTGTGTGACTGAACTCAGACTCTTACATCTCAGAATATTACATCAGTTTCCACTGTCAGGTTTCAGGCACTAGTTTGAGTGGTTGTGAATCAATGTCAGTGCTGGTTAACCGAGGACTCTCTCTGTCTCTCACACACACACACACACACACACACACACACACACACACACACTGTGATCAGCAGTACTAGTGAAGGTTAGTGTGACGCGGGCCGGTATCGCTGGACATTCCTTCCGTGAGCAACACTCTCTGATAAAGCCTGAGTGTTTCTAAAAGTGTAGGCGTCTCTGATAGAGTCATCCAGCACAGAAGCTCCTCAGATGGGGTGTGTGTGTGTTTGTTTCAGTCACAGAGCTGCGTGTGTGTGTGTGTCTGTGTATCAGTCATGAGTGGCGCTGGAGAAGACGGTGGACAGACAGACGGAGCTGAAGGAGTGTGTGAGGAGAGAGACGGAGCTGAAGGAGTGTGTGAGGTGAGAGACGGAGCTGAAGGTGTGTGTGAGGAGAGAGACGGAGCTGAAGGAGTGTGTGAGGAGAGAGACGGAGCTGAAGGAGTGTGTGAGGAGAGAGACGGAGCTGAAGGAGTGTGTGAGGAGAGAGACGGAGCTGAAGGAGTGTGTGAGGAGAGAGACGGAGCTGAAGGAGTGTGTGAGGTGAGAGACGGAGCTGAAGGAGTGTGTGAGGTGAGAGACGGAGCTGAAGGAGTGTGTGAGGAGAGAGACGGAGCTGAAGGAGTGTGTGAGGAGAGAGACGGAGCTGAAGGAGTGTGTGAGGAGAGAGACGGAGCTGAAGGAGTGTGTGAGGAGAGAGACGGAGCTGAAGGAGTGTGTGAGGAGAGAGACGGAGCTGAAGGAGTGTGTGAGGTGAGAGACGGAGCTGAAGGAGTGTGTGAGGAGAGAGACGGAGCTGAAGGTGTGTGTGAGGTGAGAGACGGAGCTGAAGGAGTGTGTGAGGTGAGAGACGGAGCTGAAGGAGTGTGTGAGGAGAGAGACGGAGCTGAAGGTGTGTGTGAGGAGAGAGACGGAGCTGAAGGAGTGTGTGAGGAGAGAGACGGAGCTGAAGGAGTGTGTGAGGAGAGAGACGGAGCTGAAGGAGTGTGTGAGGAGAGAGACGGAGCTGAAGGTGTGTGTGAGGAGAGAGACGGAGCTGAAGGTGTGTGTGAGGTGAGAGACGGAGCTGAAGGTGTGTGTGAGGTGTGTGTGAGGAGAGAGACGGAGTTGAAGGTGTGTGTGAGGTGTGTGTGAGGTGAGAGACGGAGCTGAAGGAGTGTGTGAGGAGAGAGACGGAGCTGAAGGTGTGTGTGAGGAGAGAGACGGAGCTGAAGGTGTGTGTGAGGTGAGAGACGGAGCTGAAGGTGTGTGTGAGGTGTGTGTGAGGAGAGAGACGGAGTTGAAGGTGTGTGTGAGGTGTGTGTGAGGTGAGAGACGGAGCTGAAGGAGTGTGTGAGGAGAGAGACGGAGCTGAAGGTGTGTGTGAGGAGAGAGACGGAGCTGAAGGTGTGTGTGAGGTGAGAGACGGAGCTGAAGGTGTGTGTGAGGTGTGTGTGAGGAGAGAGACGGAGTTGAAGGTGTGTGTGAGGTGTGTGTGAGGTGAGAGATGGAGCTGAAGGTGTGTGTGAGGTGTGTGTGAGGAGACAGACGCTGACCGCAGGATCTGTGTGACCCTGACCTTCACACCACAGCTCTCACAATGTGTGTGTGTGTGTGTGTTCCACAGGGTTCTCCCGGAGCCGGTGCTGATCGGATCCCAGCGGCCCGTGAGGTGAGTGTGACTGAAGTCCGTCAGCAGAAACTCATTGATCTGGAGCGAATGTTAGTCGAATCTCTTGAGCTGATCACAGGTGTACGGCCAGTTCTGGTCGATCGAGTCTGGTCCTCTGATCTGATTGGTCGATCGAGTCTGGTCCTCTGATCTGATTGGTCGATCGAGTCTGGTCCTCTGATCTGATTGGTCGATCAGTCCATCAGCAGCTCACCGCCTGCACTCATTGGTGGAGCAGAAACTGATTATTAAAGATCCTATCATAAGAGACACATAAGTCTGTGTGTGTGTGTGTGTGTGTGTGTGTGTGTGTGTGTGTGTGTGTGTGTGTGTGTGTGTGTGTGTGTGTGTGTGTGTGTTGAACTGCAGGGGCGGAGTGAAGAAAACTCCACAGACGAGGTGAGTCGATCAGTATCATTAATGAATCTTTGATTCTCCACTGGTTTCTGTTGTTCGGTGTGTCGACGTTAAAAGCTTCATGTCTCTGTGAGGATAGACTCAGATCTACACACACACACACTTCATGTCTCTGTGAGGATAGACTCAGATCTACACACACACACACACACTTCATGTCTCTGTGAGGATAGACTCAGATCTACACACACACACACTTCATGTCTCTGTGAGGATAGACTCAGATCTACACACACACACACTTCATGTCTCTGTGAGGATAGACTCAGATCTACACACACACACACTTCATGTCTCTGTGAGGATAGACTCAGATCTACACACACACACACTTCATGTCTCTGTGAGGATAGACTCAGATCTACACACACACACACTTCATGTCTCTGTGAGGATAGACTCCGATCTACACACACACACACTTCATGTCTCTGTGAGGATAGACTCAGATCTACACACACACACACTTCATGTCTCTGTGAGGATAGACTCAGATCTACACACACACACACTTCATGTCTTTGTGAGGATAGACTCAGATCTACACACACACACACTTCATGTCTCTGTGAGGATAGACTCAGATCTACACACACACACACTTCATGTCTTTGTGAGGATAGACTCAGATCTACACACACACACACTTCATGTCTCTGTGAGGATAGACTCAGATCTACACACACACACTTCATGTCTCTGTGAGGATAGACTCAGATCTACACACACACACTTCATGTCTCTGTGAGGATAGACTCAGATCTACACACACACACTTCATGTCTCTGTGAGGATAGACTCAGATCTACACACACACACTTCATGTCTCTGTGAGGAGGATAGACTCCGATCTACACACACACACACTTCATGTCTCTGTGAGGATAGACTCAGATCTACACACACACACTTCATGTCTCTGTGAGGATAGACTCCGATCTACACACACACACACTTCATGTCTCTGTGAGGATAGACTCAGATCTACACACACACACACTTCATGTCTCTGTGAGGATAGACTCCGATCTACACACACACACACTTCATGTCTCTGTGAGGATAGACTCCGATCTACACACACACACTTCATGTCTCTGTGAGGATAGACTCCGATCTACACACACACACTTCATGTCTCTGTGAGGATAGACTCCGATCTACACACACACACTTCATGTCTTTGTGAGGATAGACTCAGATCTACACACACACACTTCATGTCTCTGTGAGGAGGATAGACTCCGATCTACACACACACACACTTCATGTCTCTGTGAGGATAGACTCAGATCTACACACACACACTTCATGTCTCTGTGAGGAGGATAGACTCCGATCTACACACACACACACTTCATGTCTCTGTGAGGATAGACTCAGATCTACACACACACACTTCATGTCTCTGTGAGGATAGACTCAGATCTACACACACACACACTTCATGTCTCTGTGAGGATAGACTCAGATCTACACACACACACTTCATGTCTCTGTGAGGATAGACTCCGATCTACACACACACACTTCATGTCTCTGTGAGGATAGACTCAGATCTACACACACACACTTCATGTCTCTGTGAGGATAGACTCAGATCTACACACACACACTTCATGTCTCTGTGAGGATAGACTCAGATCTACACACACACACACTTCATGTCTCTGTGAGGATAGACTCAGATCTACACACACACACACTTCATGTCTCTGTGAGGATAGACTCAGATCTACACACACACACACTTCATGTCTCTGTGAGGAGGATAGACTCCGATCTACACACACACACACTTCATGTCTCTGTGAGGATAGACTCAGATCTACACACACACACTTCATGTCTCTGTGAGGATAGACTCAGATCTACACACACACACACTTCATGTCTCTGTGAGGATAGACTCAGATCTACACACACACACACTTCATGTCTCTGTGAGGATAGACTCAGATCTACACACACACACACTTCATGTCTCTGTGAGGATAGACTCCGATCTACACACACACACTTCATGTCTCTGTGAGGATAGACTCAGATCTACACACACACACACTTCATGTCTCTGTGTGGATAGACTCCGATCTACACACACACACTTCATGTCTCTGTGAGGATAGACTCAGATCTACACACACACACACTTCATGTCTCTGTGAGGATAGACTCAGATCTACACACACACACACTTCATGTCTCTGTGAGGATAGACTCCGATCTACACACACACACTTCATGTCTCTGTGAGGATAGACTCAGATCTACACACACACACACTTCATGTCTCTGTGAGGATAGACTCAGATCTACACACACACACACTTCATGTCTCTGTGAGGATAGACTCCGATCTACACACACACACTTCATGTCTCTGTGAGGATAGACTCAGATCTACACACACACACACTTCATGTCTCTGTGAGGATAGACTCCGATCTACACACACACACACTTCATGTCTCTGTGAGGATAGACTCCGATCTACACACACACACTTCATGTCTCTGTGAGGATAGACTCCGATCTACACACACACACACTTCATGTCTCTGTGAGGATAGACTCAGATCTACACACACACACACTTCATGTCTCTGTGAGGATAGACTCAGATCTACACACACACACTTCATGTCTCTGTGAGGATAGACTCCGATCTACACACACACACTTCATGTCTCTGTGAGGATAGACTCAGATCTACACACACACACTTCATGTCTCTGTGAGGATAGACTCAGATCTACACACACACACTTCATGTCTCTGTGAGGATAGACTCCGATCTACACACACACACACTTCATGTCTCTGTGAGGATAGACTCAGATCTACACACACACACACTTCATGTCTCTGTGAGGATAGACTCCGATCTACACACACACACACTTCATGTCTCTGTGAGGATAGACTCAGATCTACACACACACACACTTCATGTCTCTGTGAGGATAGACTCCGATCTACACACACACACTTCATGTCTCTGTGAGGATAGACTCAGATCTACACACACACACACTTCATGTCTCTGTGAGGATAGACTCAGATCTACACACACACACACTTCATGTCTCTGTGAGGATAGACTCCGATCTACACACACACACACTTCATGTCTCTGTGAGGATAGACTCAGATCTACACACACACACACTTCATGTCTCTGTGAGGATAGACTCCGATCTACACACACACACACTTCATGTCTCTGTGAGGATAGACTCAGATCTACACACACACACACACTTCATGTCTCTGTGAGGATAGACTCCGATCTACACACACACACACTTCATGTCTCTGTGAGGATAGACTCAGATCTACACACACACACACACTTCATGTCTCTGTGAGGATAGACTCAGATCTACACACACACACACTTCATGTCTCTGTGAGGATAGACTCAGATCTACACACACACACTTCATGTCTCTGTGAGGATAGACTCAGATCTACACACACACACTTCATGTCTCTGTGAGGATAGACTCAGATCTACACACACACACACTTCATGTCTCTGTGAGGATAGACTCCGATCTACACACACACACACTTCATGTCTCTGTGAGGATAGACTCAGATCTACACACACACACACTTCATGTCTCTGTGAGGATAGACTCCGATCTACACACACACACTTCATGTCTCTGTGAGGATAGACTCAGATCTACACACACACACACTTCATGTCTCTGTGTGGATAGACTCAGATCTACACACACACACTTCATGTCTCTGTGAGGATAGACTCAGATCTACACACACACACTTCATGTCTCTGTGAGGATAGACTCAGATCTACACACACACACACTTCATGTCTCTGTGAGGATAGACTCCGATCTACACACACACACACTTCATGTCTCTGTGAGGATAGACTCAGATCTACACACACACACTTCATGTCTCTGTGAGGAGGATAGACTCAGATCTACACACACACACACTTCATGTCTCTGTGAGGAGGATAGACTCAGATCTACACACACACACACTTCATGTCTCTGTGAGGAGGATAGACTCAGATCTACACACACACACACTTCATGTCTCTGTGAGGATAGACTCAGATCTACACACACACACACTTCATGTCTCTGTGAGGATAGACTCAGATCTACACACACACACACTTCATGTCTCTGTGAGGAGGATAGACTCAGATCTACACACACACACACTTCATGTCTCTGTGAGGAGGATAGACTCAGATCTACACACACACACACTTCATGTCTCTGTGAGGAGGATAGACTCAGATCTACACACACACACACTTCATGTCTCTGTGAGGATAGACTCAGATCTACACACACACACACTTCATGTCTCTGTGAGGAGGATAGACTCAGATCTACACACACACACACTTCATGTCTCTGTGAGGATAGACTCAGATCTACACACACACACTTCATGTTCATGAAGATCCCTCAAAATATCACATCAGTATTTCAGAATCAGCATGTGAATGTGTGTGTTTAAACTCTCAAACACTCCTGTGGATCAGAATCACACTCATATTCTGTATTAATGCTCGGCAACTCCACTGTTAATCGTGATTATTATTATTATCATTAATTTGAATGGTTTGATCTGCAGCTGGAGGCGACAGACGCTCAGATGAAGGTACTGGATTATTGTGTTTTATGATATACAGTACTGTGCAAAAGTTTTAGATTGGTAAGATTTTTTATGTTTTTAAAAGAAGTCTCTTCTGCTCACCAAGGCTGCAATTATTTGATAAAAAAAAAAAAAACAGTAATATTGTGAAATATTATTACAATTTAAAACAGCGGTTTTCTATGTGAATATATAGTGAAGTGTAATTTATTCCTGTGATCAAAGCTGAATTTTCATCATCATTACTCCAGTCTTCAGTGTCACATGATCCTTCAGAAATCAGGATAATATGATGATTTGATGCTCAAAAAACATTCATTATTATTTTCAATGTTGAAAACAGTTGTGTACAATTTTTTTTTCAAAATTCTTTGATGAATAGAAAGTTCAAAAGAACAGCGTTTATTTAAAATAGAATATTTTCTAACATTATAAATGTCTTTACTGTAACTTTTGATCAGTTTAACTCATCCTTGATGAAAAAAAGTATTGATTTATTTTATTTCTTTCCCCCCAAAATAAAATTTTTATTCTTACTGACCCCAAACTTTTGAAGGGTAGAGTTTAATGTTACAAAAGCTTTAGATTTCAGATAAATGCTGTTCTTTTTTAGTTTCTATTCATCATAGCATCATGAAATAAAAATGTAAAAACTGTTTTCAACACTGATCAACACAACATCAGATCATCATATTATCCTGATTTCTGAAGGATCATGTGACACTGAAGACTGGAGTAATGATGATGAACATTCAGCTTTGATTACAGGAATAAATTACACTTCACTATATATTCACATAGAAAACAGCTGTTTTAAATTGTAATAATATTTCACAATATTACTGGTTTTTTTGTATTTTTTATCAAATAATTGCAGCCTTGGTGAGCAGAAGAGACTTCTTTTAAAAACATAAAAAATCTTACCGATCTAAAACTTTTGCACAGTACTGTATATATATATTACGTAACACTATACGTTTTTTAATTTGATTAATTATCATAATTAATTTGGTTGTATCTGCAGCTGGAGGCGACAGATGTCACAGACGCTCAGACGGAGATATTAATGGTCTGTTTTATTATGTTTTATGTATTGAATACACTTTATTATTATAATTAATTTGAATGGTTTTATATGAATGATATGAAGGCGACAGAGAGTCAGACAGACGCTCAGATGAAGGTACTGGTTTATTATGTTTCATGTATTAAATTAACATTATTATTATTATTATAACATTTTTATCATTTCATATGCAGCTGGAGGCGACAGACGCTCAGAAGGTGATATTAATGGTCTGTTTTATGTATTAAATAGACATTATTTAGTCTTATTTTTTATTTTATTAATTTTCATTATTATTAATTTGAATGGTTTCATATGCAGCTGGAGGCGACAGACACTCAGACAGAGACACTAATGGTCTGTTTTATTATGTGTTATGTATTAAATAAACATATGTTTTTTTTAATTAATTATTAATTATTATTATTATATTATTCTTTTTATATTGTCTGCAGCTGGAGGTGCCAGACGTCACAGTCGCTCAGACAGAGACACCAATGGTCTGTTTTATTATGTTTTATGTATTGAATACACTTTATTATTATAATTAATTTGAATGGTTTTATATGAATGATATGAAGGCGACAGAGAGTCAGACAGACGTCACAGACGCTCAGATGAAGGTACTTATGATCTGTTTTATGTATTAAATAATCATTAGTTATTATTAATTTGTATTTTATTAATTTTCACTTATAATTAATTTGGTTTTATTTGCAGCTGGAGGAGACAGAGAGTCAGACCGACGCTGCGATGAAGGTACTGATGATCTGTTTAATGTTTTATGTATTAATTAAACATTTATTATCATGAATTTGAGTGTTTCATATGCAGCTGGAGGCGACAGCGCTCATAGGAGCAGCTGATGATCTGCTTTATGAACGAAGCGTTCACACAGTTAGCAGATGTGCCGTGTTCCTGCGGGTCACATGATCAGCTCACGCTCACGAGCTGTGTTTGCGAATGTTCATGGCACTTCATCTGGAAATGTGTTGAATCTTGAGTTTAATGGTGCCTGTGTGTTTGTGAGGTGACAGAATGAGATCTCCCATCATTCTCTGTGGCAGCACGTGATAAAACACTGATCAGACATCAGATGTAGTGTGTAGAAGTGCGTCACAGAAGAATATCTGTAGGAATCCGTGCGTGAGCTTCGTGGATGTTTTTACCTGCAATATTTCACCATCATTTGGCCAATGTGGATCTGTGAATAATGTGAAGTTGAGTTTGAGATGAAGTGTGTTTGTGTTTAGCAGAAGCTGAACAGCTCGCGTGTTCCTGAAACACTGGAGATCCAGCACGCTAAAGACAACACACACCTGTACAGCGAGGTGAGAGCACACACACCTGTACGGCGAGGTGAGAGCACACACACCTGTACGGCGAGGTGAGAGCACACACACCTGTACGGCGAGGTGAGAGCACACACACCTGTACGGCGAGGTGAGAGCACACACACCTGTACGGCGAGGTGAGAGCACACACACCTGTACGGCGAGGTGAGAGCACACACACCTGTACGGCGAGGTGAGAGCACACACACCTGTACGGCGAGGTGAGAGCACACACACCTGTACGGCGAGGTGAGAGCACACACACCTGTACGGCGAGGTGAGAGTCGATCACATGACCAGCGTCACCAGCGTTACTGGGCATTTAAAATCATCGAGGTCTGAAATCAGAGCAGAATAAAGCCAGTGATGCGTACACTATGTGTAGTTAGTGTATGTGTGTGTAGTTAGTGTATGTGTAGTTAGTGTGTAGTTAGTGTATGTGTGTGATGCTCCTCGGGTTTCCTCTTCTGTTCAGATGCAGTATCGAGAGGAAGGACTCCGAGATCTGTGTGTGAATCTCTATTCTCTAATGCCCGACACGCGTGACACGGAGTTCGCTAGAGAGATGACGGAGCTGCAGAGTGAGGTACACACACGCACACACACACACACGCACACACACGCACACACACACACACAGACAGACACACGCACGCACACACACACACACACACACACACACACACACACGCACACACGCACACACACACACACACACACACAGACAGACACACGCACACACACACACACACACACACACACACACACACACACACACACTGATGATGATGATGATGATGATTGACAGGTCAGGTACCGAGCGGATGGGAGGAAGAAGCTGTCCTGTAGTCTATTCTCTCAGATGCCTGACACGATGGACACGCAACACGCCAAACACATGACGGACCTGCAGAGCCACGTAACACACACTCATCACGCGTGTTCACCTGTCCGCTGTCATGCGCTGTCATGTGACGGGCTGCGCTCTCACACTCCTCTTTGTGTGTCTGGCAGAATAAATACAAAGAAGCGGATAGAAAAGATGCTTCCACGTGTCTCTACACACACCTGGAAGAAACACTGGAGACAAAACATGCTAAAGATGCATACCAGCTACAGAGCCAGGTACACACTGACACTGACACTGGTTTTCAGGATATGGGTGTCGATGAACACCTGTATTGGCTGCATTCTACCTGTAAAGATGTGTTAGATGCAGTGGCTCCTCAAAATATTAAACAGCATAAAGTTAGGTCTGATCCGTGGTTAAACGATGAAATAAGAGGCCTTAGACAAAATTGTAGGCAAGCAGAGAGACAAATTTACTATGATATCTTTAAAGAAGCGTTAAAAAAATTTCAGAGGACTGTAAAATTAGCCAAATCAAAATATTTTGTTGAGATAATAGAAAAAAATTGTAACAATCCGAGGACATTATTTAATATTATAAATACAGTTTTAAACCCTCCCATATTAAATCTTAATCCGACCCCATTGATATGTGAGAATTTTCTCAGTTCATTTAAAACAAAGATTGAGAATCTTAGAGGGATTATCTCACAAATGAACAATGACGTTTCAAACCTCTTTACACAGACTACAGTTTTTAATCAATTTGAACTAATTACTTTTCAGCGGCTACAGGAAATTGTAAGTAACCTGAAACCTACCGGGTCAGCTATAGATATGGTTCCGCCTTGGTTCCTGAAAGAACATTTTGAGGCTGTTGGACCTAGTATTCTTCAGATTGTGAATAAAAGCTTAGATACAGGTATTTTTCCTAACATGCTGAAACAGGCTTTTGTGCAACCTGTGCTAAAAAAACAAATTTAGATCCAACTGACTTGAATCATTTTTGACTGGTCTCGCATCTCTCATTTATGTCAAAATATTTTAGAAAAAGTGGTGCTCAATCAATTACAGGTTTATTTAGAACAGAATAAGATTGGTGAAGTTTACCAGTCTGGTTTTAAGAGGTTTCATTCGACAGAGACTGCCCTTGTAAAAGTGTTCAATGATTTATTGATGACAGTGGATTCTGGTGATTCAGCAGTGTTAGTTTTATTAGATTTAACCGCAGCCTTTGATACAATAGATCACGCTGTGTTGCTGTCGCGGCTAGAAGAATATGTAGAGATTCAGGGGAAGGCCCTAAATTGGTTTAGGTCATACCTGACTGAAAGAAGCATGGCAGTGAAATTCGGCCAGTATACATCAAGTTCTACACCACTGATATGCGGTGTGCCACAAGGCTCTATCCTGGCCCCAACACTATTTTCACTCTACATGCTGCCGTTGGGAGATATTTTTAGGAGGTATGACATTGCATTTCATTGCTATGCAGATGACTTGCAAATATACTTACCATTAAGAAATGGAAGTAGCTTGGAGCCTCTAATGTCCTGCCTGTCTGAACTTAAATCATGGTTGACCTCTAACTTTCTATATCTTAATGAAAATAAGACTGAGATTGTAGTATGTGGGTCCAGAAGAACAAGGAGCTCAGGGGAGTTAAATTTCGGCCCACTCTCAATGCATGTTAAAGAACGTGTTAAAAACTTGGGTGTTTACATCGATAGCTCTCTGAAGCTAAATGCACAGATAAATCAGGTGGTGAAGACAAGTTTCTTTCACTTAAGAAACTTGGCTAAGATGAAATCGTGTTTGACGTATAAGAGCCTTGAAATTGCTATCCATGCGCTTATATCGTCAGGACTTGATTATTGTAACTCTTTATATAAGGGTATTAGTCAAGCTTCTATTCTACGGCTGCAAAAGGTCCAAAATGCGGCAGCGAGATTATTATTGAATATTAAAAAACGAGAACACATCACTCCATCTTTGATCGCTCTACATTGGCTTCCTGTACAATATAGAATTGATTTTAAACTTCTTTTATTGGTGTATAAATCACTCCATGACCTTACACCGACTTATCTATCAGCTCTGTTAATAGAGTATCAATCAGGAAGAACTTTGAGATCATCAAGTCAAAAGTTGCTGAAAATTCCACGGACTAAATTAAGCCAGAAAGGGGATCGGGCTTTTGCAGTAGTAGCGCCAAGACTTTGGAATAGTTTGCCATCATATGTTAGGGATGCGGACTCTGTACATGTTTTTAAAGTACAACTTAAGACATATCTGTTTGCCATGGCTTGTTCGTCTTAAATGTTTTTAAATGTTTTTAATGTTTTTATTTTTTATTTCTTATTCTATTACTATTGTAGTATGTTTCTCTTACTATTTTTCAGTGAGAATGTAAAGCACATTGGTCAACTTGTGTTGTTTTAATAGTGCTATATAAATAAAGGTGACATTGACATTGACACACACACACACACACACACATGCTTGTGCACATACACGCGCAATTACACACACACACACACACACACACACATGTCTGGTTCGCTATCTTTGTGGGGACTCTCCATAGGCGTAATGGTTTTTATACTGTACAAACTGTATTTTCTGTCCCCTTACACACACACACACACACACACACACACTGCCCCTGTCCCTAAACCTACCCATCACAGGAGACATTCTGCATTTTTACATTTTCAAAAAACATTACTTAGTGTGATTTATACGCTGTTCTCCTCATGGGGACCGCTGACTGGGCCCCACAATGTAGGTGATCTCAGGTTTTACTATACTTGTGGGGACATTTGGTCCCCACAATGTAATATAAACACGAGCACGTACACACACACACACACACACACACACACACACACATTCATGTACATGTACACTACTGTTTAAAAGTTTGTGGTCTGTAAAATTTGTTTTGTTTTTGAAAGTGTCTCTTCTGACACAAGCTCTGGGCTGGTTGTGTAGCTGCAGTGTTGTGTGTGTGTGTGTGTGTGTGTATCAAGTGGTGAATAAGGAAAGACAGACGTCAGACTCTCTGTTCTCAGTGTTGTGTGTGTGTGTGTGTGTGTGTGTGTGTCAGGTGGTGTATAAGGACAGACAGACGTCAGACTCTCTCTTCTCTACGCTGGCCGAGACGCCGGAGATGCAGTTCGCCAGAGAGATCACAGAGACCATCAGCGAGGTAAAGCAGACGAGATGAAGGATCAGAGCAGGTTACACTGACCCATGAAGTGTGTGACAGCTCTGTGTGTGTGTGTGTGTGTGTGTGTGTGTGTGTGTTTGTGAGCAGAATAAGTACCGCGAGCAGAGCCGGAAAAGTATCAGCTGCTGCGTTTACTCTCAGCTTCCTGAAACCGCAGAGACTCAATTCAGCAGGAGCATCTCTGAGCTGCAGAGTCAGGTATACCATCATCACCATCCTCTTCATCATAACCATCATCATCATCATAACCATCACCACCATCATCATCACCATCTTCACCATCACCACCATCATCTTCACCATCATCATCACCACCACCACCACCATCATCACCATCTTAACCATCACCATCTTCACCATCACCACCATCATCATCATCACCACCATCATCATCACCATCTTCACCATCTTCACCATCATCACCACCACCATCATCACCATCCTCTTCATCATAACCATCACCACTATCACCACCATCATCTTCATCATAACCATCACCACCATCATCATCACCATCTTCACCATCATCACCACCATCATCATCCCCATCATCACCACCACCACCATCATCACCATCTTAACCATCACCATCTTCACCACCACCATCATCACCATCTTAACCATCACCATCACCACCATCATCATCCCCATCATCACCACCACCACCATCATCACCATCTTAACCATCACCATCTTCACCATCACCACCACCATCCCCACCACCACCATCATCACCATCTTAACCTTCACCATCACCACCACCATCATCACCACCATCATCATCACCATCTTCACCATCATCACCACCACCATCATCATTCCCATCATCACCACCATCATCACCATCTTAACCATCACCATCTTCACCATCACCACCACCATCATCACCATCTTCTTCACCATCATCACCACCATCATCACCATTATCACCATCATCTTCATCACCATCACCATCATCAGCGTCACAGCGGAAGGAGGAGGATGATTCTGTTTGTGTCTGTGTGTGTGCGTGTCTGTGTGTGTGTGTGTGTGTGTGTGTGCTTGTGTGTGTGTGTGTGTGTGTGTGTGTGTGTGTGTGCTTGTGTGTGTGTGCAGGTGAAGTATAAGGCTGACGCTCAGCAGCAGATGAGCAGATCTCTGTACCATCAGCTCGCAGAAACTCCAGAAACTCGACACGCTCGAGACGCCGCTCAGATCCAGAGCCAGGTGACTGTTCATCATCATCTTCATGATGTCTGTTTACACGTGTGCTACAATAATCAGATCTGTGTTAAATCATGTTTTTGTGCAAGTGTAAATGCAGCCATATAGTCCTGCTCTTCACAACTACATTAAGTGATCATGTGACTCTTCTTGTGATCATGTGACTGTGTTTGTTGTGTGATCAGCTGCAGTACCAGCAGGGCCGGGCGTCAGTGACGGGCAGTAATCTGTTTTCCCTGATGCCAGAGACGCCGCAGAATGAGTTTGTGAAGGAGCAGATGGAGCTGCAGAGTGAGGTGAACCTCTGTGACCTCTGACCTCTGTGAACCTCTGTAACCCTATATGACCTATGTGAACCTCCATGACCTCTGACCTATGTGAAATTTCGTGACCCTATGTGACCTATGTGAACCTCTGACCTCTGTGAACCTCTGTAACCCTATATGACCTGTGAACCTCCGTGACCTCTGACATTTGTGACCTCCGTGACCTGTGACCTATGTGACCTCGGTAGATTCAGTCTTTACACAGAAACAGACACTCAGAATGCTCTGTTTGGAGCCGCTTTCACTCTTCATGTGTGTTTGTGTGTTTCAGCTGAAGTATAAAGCTGACCTGAAGGAAAACTCCAGTAATCTGTACTCACTGATGCCCGAGACGCCGGAGACGCAGTTCAGCAAACACACCGCAGAGTTACAGAGCAACGTACGACACACACACACTCCAACAATACGACACACGATCCAACAATACAAGATTTAGTTACAGAGCCGCGTACGACACACACACTCCAACAATACGATCTTACAATAAGTTTCTCCATTCAACATCACGACAAGCATGAATGATGTACACACACACACGCATGTGTGTGTGTGTGTGTGTACATGCATGTGTGTGTGTGTGTGTATGTGTGTACATGCATGTGTGTGTACATGTGTGTGTACATGCGTCTGTCCATGTGTGTGTACATGCGTCTGTCCATGTGTGTGTACATGTGTGTGTACATGCATGTGTGTGTACATGTGTGTGTACATGCATGTGTGTGTACATGCGTCTGTCCATGTGTGTGTACATGTGTGTGTCCATGTGTGTGTACACGTGTGTGTACATGCATCTGTCCATGTGTGTGTACATGTGTGTGTCCATGTGTGTGTACATGTGTGTGTACATGTGTCTGTCCATGTGTGTGTACATGTGTGTGTCCATGTGTGTGTATATGTGTGTGTACACATGCGTGTGCGTGTACGTGTGTGTGTGTGTGTGTGTGTGTTTGTGTACATGCGTGTGTGTGCATCTACATGCGTGTGTGTGTAAATGCTTGTGTGTGTACATGTGTATGTGTGTATACATGCTTATGTATGTGTGTGTGTGTGTACATGCTTGTGTGTGTGTGTGTACATTCGTGTGTATATGCGCATGTGTGTATACATGCTTATGCATGTGTACGTGTGTGTGCGTGTCTGTGTGTGTGTGTGTGTGTGTGCAGGTGAAGTATAAGGCTGACGCTCAGCAGCAGATGAGCAGATCTCTGTACCATCAGCTCGCAGAAACTCCAGAAACTCGACACGCTCGAGACGCCGCTCAGATCCAGAGCCAGGTGACTGTTTTTCATCATCTTCATCACTTATTAACATGTTCTGCTCTTCCTCACACGCGTGTGACTGCAGCGTGACCTTCATCTCCACTTCTTCATCAGGTGGCGTATAAAGGCATCAGGAAGGGCGATTTCTCGGGCTCCACGTTCACTGCAGTTCCAGACTCGGCAGAGATGAAGTGTGTCCAGCAGATCTCACACACACTCAGTGAGGTGAAACATCATCTCAGATCTCACACACACTCCGGTCTCACACACACTCAGGTCTCACACACACTCAGGTCTCACACACACTCAGGTCTCACACACACTCAGGTCTCACACACACTCCGGTCTCATACACACTCCGGTCTCACACACACTCAGGTCTCACACACACTCAGGTCTCACACACACTCAGGTCTCACACACACTCAGGTCTCACACACACTCAGGTCTCACACACACTCAGGTCTCACACACACTCAGGTCTCACACACACTCCGTGTGCGCTGTGTTCCAGAGCGAGTACCGTGAGGAGGGCAGGAGGAGCCTGTCGTCCAGCCTTTACTCTCAGCTGTCCGAGACTCCGGAGACGCAGTTGGTCAGATCCGTGTCGGCGCTGCAGAGCGAGGCGAGGAGAAGCATCTCAGCGTCCGAGATCAGTCACAGCTGCCTTTCTCAAGATTCATAAAAAATAAAATAAAAAAAATGATAATAATCAATCGATTAATAATTAATTAAGTCCTAAACATGTAAATCAAAATAAAACACTTATTAATAATGAATTGAATCATAAACGTGAAATAAAACTAAATAAAAACAAACAAATTAAAACTTAAAATAATTAAATAATTAAAATAATAATTAAATACATAGTAAACATGTCACATTTTTACATTTTACAAAAGTTGAATCAAAATAAAACAATTATTAATAATGAATTAAATATAAACTTGTAAAATTAAAACACAAAAAACAAAATAAAACTCTTAATATTAATGAATGAAATCATAAACATGTAAAATGAAGAAACGTAAAAATAAAATAAATAAAAATAAATTACATATAAAGAATTAATTAAATCAAAAACGTAAAATTTATATAAATAAATGATCTTTAAATTAATCAAAAATTTTTAAATCTTAATCAATTGAATCATAAACATCAAAATAAAAAAACTTTTTTAAGAAACATTAAATATTTTATTTGTTTATCTGCATGTCATGTGACCACTAACTGCTATCAGAGAACATGTGAAAGTTATCATGCTAAATTATTGAAATATCAACTCAAAATCTCAGTTTGGCTTTGACTGATGAAGCAGTTAATGAGTCTGATCGAGTCTTTGATCGAGAGTTTCTGTGTTTCCTTCAGGTGAGATATAAGCAGCAGGTGAACGGCTCGCTGTACGCCACCCTGCCCGAGACGCTGGACACGCAACACGCTAAACACGCCACTGACATCATCAGTGAGGTAGTGTGACGCTGCAAACACTGGTGTGAAACTCTCTGTACAAACACTAGAAGAGCTGGCTGTTTGTGTTCAGGTGAAGTACCGAGAGGACGGCAGAGGGAGTTTATCGAGCCCGCTCTTCACTCGCCTGACGCAGACACTGCAGACGCAGACGACTCGAGACATCGCAGACGCGCAGAGCCAGGTGACCTCAATACACTATAGTGCCAAAAGTATTGGGACATCCCTCCAAATCATTGAATTCAGCTGTTCCAATCACTTCCATGGCCACAGTTTTATAAAATCAAGCACTAGGCATGCAGTAGGGATGGGCATGATTAATCGACGATCGATTATTGATCATTAAGAATTTCGTCGATTACATTAATTTGTTATCGATTATCATTCAACTAATGCTGCTGCTTTGCGTAGTGTGAGTGGAAAGTGAACGTGTTCCCCGGGCTGGTCATGATAGCGCGGAGGTACCTGCATCCCGGCAACGTCAGTCCCCTCATCAGAGCGGTGTTTTCAGCGGCTGGACTGAAGCCTTGTTTACACTCGACGCGTCCGCACGAGCGCGAAGGTGAGCGCGGCAAAAATGCGGTATTCGGTGTTTCACAGGCGAGCGCGTCGAGTATAAACGCCTCGTCCGTTTGGAGAGGTGCGCGCGCAGTCTGCGGAGACTCGCGCTGAAGAGCCAGGCGAAAGTGTAAACAAGGCTTGACGGTCACCAGGTTGCGGTCGCGTCTGACCCCAGATCATGTCATCAACATGCTTATCTTTCTCAACAAAAATCAGTAGACTGGTGTAGAAGTTGTATGTGAGTTATTTTTTATGAGGCTTTGTTAAGTAGCCTAGCCTAATTGATTGTTAGGTAGGCTAATCTCTCTCACCCTTTCTCGACTCCGTGGCTTGGATAGTTTTGAGTTACATTTTGACAAAACCTGTCAGATCTAAGTATTATTATGTTTTTGGTTAAGTTATTGTTTAACATGATTTTTCTTTATTATTTATTATTTTGGAACAAACGAGAGTCTCTGTTTAAGAACGCCAACTCGCAGCTGCAGGTTCCGCTGCGTTAGAGCACCGCAGCGCATACTGTATATCTTCAAATTTAGCCTAACCGAACGTCCAGTTTAACTGCCACAAGTTGATTATCTTGTAATAAAGATCTAATCGAGGAAAAACACGCTGTATTTTTGTATTTTCATTGCATTTTTAATTTATAAAAAGTTAAATAAATAATAAATTTGAATATAAAAATATTAATGATTAATCGATAGTCGATCGTTAATTCTCCCGACGATCGACTAAGAAAATTTAATCGAATGCCCATCCCTAGCATGCAGGCATCTACAAAAAATGGTGTGGGGTTGTTTGGTGGAGGGGATTATGGTGTCCTAACCCTAACTTTGTGAATAATTATTGTTTAATATTAGCCCTTCATGGGAACGCTGACATGAATGCAGTGGCTCATATGTGAATGTTGATTATGATGTGATTTGAGCGTTGATTATGATGTGATTTGAGTGTTGATTTATGATGTGATTTGAACGTTGATTATGATGTGATTTGAGTGTTGATTTATGATGTGATTTGAACGTTGATTATGATGTGATTTGAGTGTTGATTTATGATGTGATTTGAGCGTTGATTATGATGTGATTTGAGTGTTGATTTATGATGTGATTTGAACGTTGATTATGATGTGATTTGAGTGTTGATTTATGATGTGATTTGAATGTTGATTATAATGTGATGTGAGTGTTGATTTATGATGTGATTTGAACGTTGATTATGATGTGATGTGAATGTTGATTATAATGTGATGTGAGTGTTGATTTATGATGTGATTTGAACGTTGATTATGATGTGATTTGAGTGTTGATTATGATGTGATTTGAACGTTGATTATGATGTGATGTGAGTGTTGATTATAATGTGATTTGAGTGTTGATTATGATGTGATTTGAACGTTGATTATGATGTGATTTGAGCGTTGATTATGATGTGATTTGAGTGTTGATTTATTATGTGATTTGAGTGTTGATTATGATGTGATTTGAGTGTTGATTTATGATGTGATTTGAACGTTGATTATGATGTGATTTGAGTGTTGATTATGATGTGATTTGAGTGTTGATTATGATGTGATTTGAACGTTGATTATGATGTGATTTGAGTGTTGATTATGATGTGATTTGAGTGTTGATTATGATGTGATTTGAGTGTTGATTTATGATGTGATTTGAACGTTGATTATGATGTGATTTGAGTGTTGATTATGATGTGATTTGAGTGTTGATTATGATGTGATTTGAACGTTGATTATGATGTGATTTGAGTGTTGATTATGATGTGATTTGAGTGTTGATTATGATGTGATTTGAGTGTTGATTTATGATGTGATTTGAACGTTGATTATGATGTGATTTGAGTGTTGATTATGATGTGATTTGAGTGTTGATTATGATGTGATTTGAACGTTGATTATGATGTGATTTGAGTGTTGATTATGATGTGATTTGAGTGTTGATTTATGATGTGATTTGAACGTTGATTATGATGTGATGTGAATGTTGATTATGATGTGATTTGAGTGTTGATTATGATGTGATTTGAGTGTTGATTATGATGTGATTTGAACGTTGATTATGATGTGATTTGAACGTTGATTATGATGTGATTTGAGTGTTGATTTATGATGTGATTTGAACGTTGATTATGATGTGATGTGAATGTTGATTATGATGTGATTTGAGTGTTGATTATGATGTGATTTGAGTGTTGATTTATGATGTGATTTGAACGTTGATTATGATGTGATGTGAATGTTGATTATGATGTGATTTGAGTGTTGATTATGATGTGATTTGAGTGTTGATTATGATGTGATTTGAACGTTGATTATGATGTGATTTGAGTGTTGATTTATGATGTGATTTGAACGTTGATTATGATGTGATGTGAACGTTGATTATAATGTGATGTGAGTGTTGATTATGATGTGATTTGAGTGTTGATTATGATGTGATTTGAGTGTTGATTTATGATGTGATTTGAACGTTGATTATGATGTGATGTGAGTGTTGATTTATGATGTGATTTGAACGTTGATTATGATGTGATGTGAATGTTGATTATAATGTGATGTGAGTGTTGATTATGATGTGATTTGAGTGTTGATTATGATGTAGAGATGCACCGATTGACCGGCTCGTGACCGGAACCGGCCGATATTCACGTGATCGGCCATGACCGGCGATCGGCCGGTCAGTCTGACATATGCCGATTTTATGCCGGTCAAAATGCACTCGGGCGCCGCATGATTAACATTGCGCAACATCAGCATCATGCACACGGAACGCACATGTAGGAAACCTCGTGAATTACGGCCGTTCAGACCGCAAGCGCGTATTTTTTTGTCGGCGTGCATGTTATCAATGAGTGCATTCACACCTGGAGCGGGAGCAGCGCGTGAGCGTCAAGCAGAAGCGTCGCGTGAGCAGCCGTGAAACGTTTCCGCGGCCCGCGCCGAGTCTAGTATTTGCTACACAGCTTACGCTCAATTAAAGTGAAAGCACACTTTAGATGGACAAAATAGCCTAAATATGATTTCACACAAAAAGTGCACAAAATGCACAGAATTTACGTGTTTAATCAAGAACTGGAGTAGGCTATGTCAGAAAAGAAAACGTAGACTCAAAAATATTTATAGAACATGATGAACCCGTTTAAACTTTAAACCCATTATTCAGTTTGTACAAGTGATTGCAATAAGCCTGTGTGTGTGTTTTGAGAAATATATTTATACTGCAAGGCTTGTTAATAAAAAAATATTTTTATATTATTTGATTGCATTACCTGTTTTCATACAGATGTTTAGTTTGCTAAATATATCACACAAAAAAAATTTAATATTGGATGTAATTAATATTGGGGTAATTTATATAATTCTATTTTATAGCGATTATCTGTTAAACATTATGTTCTATGCAAATTGTAAAATGTTCTATTAAAGAAAAGATAGAAAATAAATATTTGTGTGTGCTGTAAAGTGGTTAGAAAAAATGAAATCGGAATCGGCTAAAATCGGTATCGGCAGGTCAAACTCAATGAAAATCGGAAATCGGAATCGGCCTAGAAAATTGTAATCGGTGCATCTCTATTATGATGTGATTTGAACGTTGATTATGATGTGATTTGAGTGTTGATTATGATGTGATTTGAACGTTGATTATGATGTGATTTGAACGTTGATTTATGATGTGATTTGAACGTTGATTATGATGTGATGTGAGTGTTGATTTATGATGTGATTTGAGTGTTGATTTATGATGTGATTTGAACGTTGATTATGATGTGATGTGAATGTTGATTATGATGTGATTTGAACGTTGATTATGATGTGATTTGAGTGTTGATTATGATGTGATTTGAACGTTGATTATGATGTGATTTGAACGTTGATTTATGATGTGATTTGAACGTTGATTATGATGTGATGTGAGTGTTGATTT
Organism: Semotilus atromaculatus; assembly: GCA_031834385.1. NCBI lineage: Eukaryota > Metazoa > Chordata > Actinopteri > Cypriniformes > Leuciscidae > Semotilus > Semotilus atromaculatus. Next base: position 239,714 of record JAULUF010000029.1, read on the forward strand.
ATGATGTGATTTGAGTGTTGATTTATGATGTGATTTGAACGTTGATTATGATGTGATGTGAATGTTGATTATGATGTGATGTGAATGTTGATTATAATGTGATGTGAGTGTTGATTTATGATGTGATTTGAACGTTGATTATGATGTGATGTGAATGTTGATTATGATGTGATTTGAGTGTTGATTTATGATGTGATTTGAGTGTTGATTATGATGTGATTTGAACGTTGATTATGATGTGATTTGAGTGTTGATTTATGATGTGATTTGAACGTTGATTATGATGTGATGTGAGTGTTGATTTATGATGTGATTTGAGTGTTGATTTATGATGTGATTTGAGTGTTGATTATGATGTGATTTGAATGTTGATTATGATGTGATTTGAGTGTTGATTTATGATGTGATTTGAACGTTGATTATGATGTGATTTGAGTGTTGATTATGATGTGATTTGAGTGTTGATTATGATGTGATTTGAACGTTGATTATGATGTGATTTGAGTGTTGATTATGATGTGATTTGAGTGTTGATTATGATGTGATTTGAACGTTGATTATGATGTGATTTGAGTGTTGATTATGATGTGATTTGAGTGTTGATTATGATGTGATTTGAACGTTGATTATGATGTGATTTGAGTGTTGATTTATGATGTGATTTGAACGTTGATTATGATGTGATGTGAATGTTGATTATGATGTGATGTGAGTGTTGATTATGATGTGATTTGAGTGTTGATTATGATGTGATTTGAACGTTGATTATGATGTGATTTGAGTGTTGATTTATGATGTGATTTGAACGTTGATTATGATGTGATGTGAATGTTGATTATAATGTGATGTGAGTGTTGATTTATGATGTGATGTGAATGTTGATTATGATGTGATGTGAGTGTTGATTATGATGTGATTTGAGTGTTGATTATGATGTGATTTGAACGTTGATTATGATGTGATGTGAGTGTTGATTTATGATGTGATTTGAGTGTTGATTTATGATGTGATTTGAACGTTGATTATGATGTGATGTGAATGTTGATTATGATGTGATGTGAATGTTGATTATAATGTGATGTGAGTGTTGATTTATGATGTGATTTGAACGTTGATTATGATGTGATGTGAATGTTGATTATGATGTGATTTGAGTGTTGATTTATGATGTGATTTGAGTGTTGATTATGATGTGATTTGAACGTTGATTATGATGTGATTTGAGTGTTGATTTATGATGTGATTTGAACGTTGATTATGATGTGATGTGAGTGTTGATTTATGATGTGATTTGAGTGTTGATTTATGATGTGATTTGAGTGTTGATTATGATGTGATTTGAGTGTTGATTTATGATGTGATTTGAACGTTGATTATGATGTGATGTGAATGTTGATTATAATGTGATGTGAGTGTTGATTTATGATGTGATTTGAACGTTGATTATGATGTGATGTGAATGTTGATTATGATGTGATTTGAGTGTTGATTTATGATGTGATTTGAGTGTTGATTATGATGTGATTTGAACGTTGATTATGATGTGATTTGAGTGTTGATTTATGATGTGATTTGAACGTTGATTATGATGTGATGTGAGTGTTGATTTATGATGTGATTTGAGTGTTGATTTATGATGTGATTTGAGTGTTGATTATGATGTGATTTGAATGTTGATTATGATGTGATTTGAGTGTTGATTTATGATGTGATTTGAACGTTGATTTATGATGTGATTTGAATGTTGATTATGATGTGATGTGAGTGTTGATTTATGATGTGATTTGAGTGTTGATTTATGATGTGATTTGAGTGTTGATTATGATGTGATGTGAATGTTGATTATGATGTGATGTGAATGTTGATTATAATGTGATGTGAGTGTTGATTTATGATGTGATTTGAACGTTGATTATGATGTGATGTGAATGTTGATTATGATGTGATTTGAGTGTTGATTTATGATGTGATTTGAGTGTTGATTATGATGTGATTTGAACGTTGATTATGATGTGATTTGAGTGTTGATTATGATGTGATGTGAACGTTGATTATGATGTGATGTGAGTGTTGATTTATGATGTGATTTGAACGTTGATTATGATGTGATTTGAGTGTTGATTTATGATGTGATTTGAACGTTGATTATGATGTGATTTGAGTGTTGATTATGATGTGATTTGAACATTGATTATGATGTGATTTGAGTGTTGATTTATGATGTGATTTGAACGTTGATTATGATGTGATGTGAGTGTTGATTTATGATGTGATTTGAGTGTTGATTTATGATGTGATTTGAGTGTTGATTTATGATGTGATTTGAACGTTGATTATGATGTGATGTGAGTGTTGATTATGATGTGATTTGAACATTGATTATGATGTGATTTGAGTGTTGATTTATGATGTGATTTGAGTGTTGATTTATGATGTGATTTGAGTGTTGATTATGATGTGATTTGAACGTTGATTATGATGTGATGTGAGTGTTGATTTATGATGTGATTTGAACGTTGATTATGATGTGATGTGAATGTTGATTATGATGTGATGTGAATGTTGATTATAATGTGATGTGAGTGTTGATTTATGATGTGATTTGAGTGTTGATTTATGATGTGATTTGAACGTTGATTATGATGTGATGTGAATGTTGATTATGATGTGATTTGAGTGTTGATTTATGATGTGATTTGAGTGTTGATTATGATGTGATTTGAACGTTGATTATGATGTGATTTGAGTGTTGATTTATGATGTGATTTGAACGTTGATTATGATGTGATGTGAGTGTTGATTTATGATGTGATTTGAGTGTTGATTTATGATGTGATTTGAACGTTGATTATGATGTGATGTGAGTGTTGATTATGATGTGATTTGAACATTGATTATGATGTGATTTGAGTGTTGATTTATGATGTGATTTGAGTGTTGATTTATGATGTGATTTGAACGTTGATTATAATGTGATGTGAGTGTTGATTATGATGTGATTTGAGTGTTGATTATGATGTGATTTGAACGTTTATTATGATGTGATGTGAATGTTGATTATAATGTGATGTGAGTGTTGATTATGATGTGATGTGAATGTTGATTATAATGTGATGTGAGTGTTGATTATGATGTGATTTGAGTGTTGATTATGATGTGATTTGAGTGTTGATTATGATGTGATGTGAATGTTGATTATGATGTGATGTGAATGTTGATTATAATGTGATGTGAGTGTTGATTTATGATGTGATTTGAACGTTGATTATGATGTGATGTGAATGTTGATTATGATGTGATTTGAGTGTTGATTTATGATGTGATTTGAGTGTTGATTATGATGTGATGTGAATGTTGATTATGATGTGATGTGAATGTTGATTATAATGTGATGTGAGTGTTGATTTATGATGTGATTTGAGTGTTGATTTATGATGTGATTTGAGTGTTGATTATGATGTGATGTGAGTGTTGATTTATGATGTGATTTGAGTGTTGATTATGATGTGATGTGAATGTTGATTATAATGTGATTTGAGTGTTGATTATGATGTGATTTGAGTGTTGATTTATGATGTGATTTGAGTGTTGATTATAATGTGATGTGAGTGTTGATTTATGATGTGATTTGAGTGTTGATTTATGATGTGATTTGAGTGTTGATTATGATGTGATGTGAGTGTTGATTATGATGTGATGTGAGTGTTGATTATGATGTGATGTGAATGTTGATTATGATGTGATGTGAATGTTGATTATAATGTGATTTGAGTGTTGATTATGATGTGATTTGAGTGTTGATTTATGATGTGATTTGAGTGTTGATTATAATGTGATGTGAGTGTTGATTTATGATGTGATTTGAGTGTTGATTTATGATGTGATTTGAGTGTTGATTATGATGTGATGTGAGTGTTGATTATGATGTGATGTGAGTGTTGATTATGATGTGATGTGAATGTTGATTATGATGTGATGTGAGTGTTGATTTATGATGTGATTTGAGTGTTGATTTATGATGTGATTTGAGTGTTGATTATGATGTGATGTGAATGTTGATTATGATGTGATGTGAATGTTGATTATAATGTGATGTGAGTGTTGATTTATGATGTGATTTGAACGTTGATTATGATGTGATGTGAATGTTGATTATGATGTGATTTGAGTGTTGATTTATGATGTGATTTGAGTGTTGATTATGATGTGATTTGAACGTTGATTATGATGTGATTTGAGTGTTGATTATGATGTGATGTGAACGTTGATTATGATGTGATGTGAGTGTTGATTTATGATGTGATTTGAACGTTGATTATGATGTGATTTGAGTGTTGATTTATGATGTGATTTGAACGTTGATTATGATGTGATGTGAGTGTTGATTATGATGTGATTTGAACATTGATTATGATGTGATTTGAGTGTTGATTTATGATGTGATTTGAACGTTGATTATGATGTGATGTGAGTGTTGATTTATGATGTGATTTGAGTGTTGATTTATGATGTGATTTGAACGTTGATTATGATGTGATGTGAGTGTTGATTATGATGTGATTTGAACATTGATTATGATGTGATTTGAGTGTTGATTTATGATGTGATTTGAGTGTTGATTTATGATGTGATTTGAGTGTTGATTATGATGTGATTTGAACGTTGATTATGATGTGATTTGAGTGTTGATTTATGATGTGATTTGAACGTTGATTATGATGTGATGTGAGTGTTGATTTATGATGTGATTTGAACGTTGATTATGATGTGATGTGAATGTTGATTATGATGTGATGTGAATGTTGATTATAATGTGATGTGAGTGTTGATTTATGATGTGATTTGAGTGTTGATTTATGATGTGATTTGAACGTTGATTATGATGTGATTTGAGTGTTGATTTATGATGTGATTTGAACGTTGATTATGATGTGATGTGAGTGTTGATTTATGATGTGATTTGAACGTTGATTATGATGTGATGTGAATGTTGATTATGATGTGATGTGAATGTTGATTATAATGTGATGTGAGTGTTGATTATGATGTGATTTGAGTGTTGATTTATGATGTGATTTGAGTGTTGATTATGATGTGATTTGAACGTTGATTATGATGTGATTTGAGTGTTGATTTATGATGTGATTTGAACGTTGATTATGATGTGATGTGAGTGTTGATTTATGATGTGATTTGAGTGTTGATTTATGATGTGATTTGAACGTTGATTATGATGTGATGTGAGTGTTGATTATGATGTGATTTGAACATTGATTATGATGTGATT
>JAULUF010000029.1:257500-267500 GCA_031834385.1 Semotilus atromaculatus
CCTCTTCCTCATCCTCATTTCTTCCTCTTCCTCATCTTCATCCTCATCTTCTTCCTCTTCCTCTTCCTCATCCTCTTCTTCTTCCTCATCCTCTTCCTTTTCCTCTTCTTCATCCTCATTTCTTCCTCTTCCTCTTCCTTTTCCTCTTCTTCATCCTCATTTCTTCCTCTTCCTCTTCCTCTTATCTTCCTAATTTCTTCCTCTTCCTCATCCTCATTTCTTCCTCTTCCTCATCTTCATCCTCATCTTCTTCCTCTTCCTCTTCTTCATCCTCATCTTCTTCCTCATCCTCTTCCTTTTCCTCTTCTTCATCCTCATTTCTTCCTCTTCCTCTTCCTCTTATCTTCCTAATTTCTTCCTCTTCCTCATCCTCATTTCTTCCTCTTCCTCATCTTCATCCTCATCTTCTTCCTCTTCCTCTTCCTCATCCTCTTCTTCATCCTCATTTGTTCCTCTTCCTCATCTTCATCATCATCCTCTTCCTCATCTTCTTCTTCATCTTCATCTTCAGTACTGCACATACATGTGAACATGTTTTGAAACGTGTCCGTATCCTCAGTCTGCGTCTCAAACGCTTCTCTATCTCCAGCAGCTGATAGTGAGGCTATTGTTACACACTCATGAGTCACTCAGAAACACACACAGTGTTCATGACTGATAATCACTACAGTTTCTAGTCAGCTTTATTTCTACAGCGCTTTATGCGATACAGATCGTTTCAAAGCAGCATCACATTCACTGTAATAAACCGGAATCAATGATGTAAACGTCATCAAATATGAGACGAATTCCCTTCAGCTGTAAAGCAGCTCTACAGAAGACAAGAGTCTTTATTCAGTTCAGGTGAAGTTTGTTCTTATCCAATAGTGTCAGTGCAGTGAAATCAACGATATTACTGAATATTAATTCAGGTTTATTGATGTTTCAGAGCAAATACAGAGAGTCGGCTCAGAAGGAGAGCAGCTCGTCTCTGTATCACACACTCCCAGAAACCAAAGACACGCAACACGCCAGAGACGCCACAGAGATCCAGAGCGAGGTCTTCATGAGCTTCACACACACACACACACACACACACACACACACACACACACACACACACACACACACACACACTCACACTCACACACACACACACACTCACTCACTCACTCACACACACACACACACACACACACACACACACTCAACTGTGTTTCTGCCCTACAGGTCCGATATAAGGAAGGGAAGAAGCTCCAGTCGACCAGCGTTTACTCTCAGCTCCCACAGACGCCACAGACACAGTTCTCTGCTAAAGTCTCCGAGCTGCAGAGCGAAGTACAACACACACACACACACACACACACTGTTTCATCCGCACGAGAGAATCACTAAACATCCGTCAATCTGTTTTCCAGAACCGATACCGAGAGGAGGGCAGGAGGAGCGCCTGCATCTGCCTTTACTCTCAGCTGCCCGAGACCACACACACACAGCTCGTGCGAACGCTGACCGCCCTGCAGAGCCACGTGAGCAAACACACACTCTGCGCTGAACCAGGGAGAAGTCTGGGTTAACCCGGGCCAAGGTCACGTTTAACCCTGGGTCAAAAAGTGCATCAGTTACAAGACACTTTAAAGACACTTTTTGTCTGTTCAATCTTCCACAATATTAGTGTCCATTATTACAATATATTACAAATGCTCCTGTCCACTGCGGGGCCAGTGCGAGACGGGCTTCAGACGGGCGGGGCCAGTGCGAGACGGGCTTCAGACGGACGGGGCCAGTGCGAGACGGGCTTTAGACGGGCGGGGCCAGTGCGAGACGGGCTTCAGACGGACGGGGCCAGTGCGAGACGGGCTTCAGACGGACGGGGCCAGTGCGAGACGGGCTTCAGACGGACGGGGCCAGTGCGAGACGGGCTTCAGACGGACGGGGCCAGTGCGAGACGGGCTTCAGACGGACGGGGCCAGTGCGAGACGGGCTTCAGACGGACGGGGCCAGTGCGAGACGGGCTTCAGACGGACGGGGCCAGTGCGAGACGGGCTTCAGACGGACGGGGCCAGTGCGAGACGGGCTTTAGACGGACGGGGCCAGTGCGAGACGGGCTTCAGACGGACGGGGCCAGTGCGAGACGGGCTTCAGACGGACGGGGCCAGTGCGAGACGGGCTTCAGACGGACGGGGCCAGTGCGAGACGGGCTTTAGACGGACGGGGCCAGTGCGAGACGGGCTTTAGACGGACGGGGCCAGTGCGAGACGGGCTTCAGACGGACGGGGCCAGTGCGAGACGGGCTTCAGACGGACGGGGCCAGTGCGAGACGGGCTTTAGACGGACGGGGCCAGTGCGAGACGGGCTTTAGACGGACGGGGCCAGTGCGAGACGGGCGGGGCCAGTGCGAGACGGACGGGGCCAGTGCGAGACGGACGGGGCCAGTGCGAGACGGGCTTTAGACGGACGGGGCCAGTGCGAGACGGGCTTTAGACGGACGGGGCCAGTGCGAGACGGGCGGGGCCAGTGCGAGACGGGCTTTAGACGGGCGGGGCCAGTGCGAGACGTGCTTTAGACGGGCGGGGCCAGTGCGAGACGGGCGGGGCCAGTGCGAGACGGGCTTTAGACGGACGGGGCCAGTGCGAGACGGGCGGGGCCAGTGCGAGACGGGCTTCAGACGGACGGGGCCAGTGCGAGACGGGCTTTAGACGGGCGGGGCCAGTGCGAGACGGGCTTTAGACGGGCGGGGCCAGTGCGAGACGGGCTTTAGACGGGCGGGGCCAGTGCGAGACGGGCTTCAGACGGACGGGGCCAGTGCGAGACGGGCTTTAGACGGACGGGGCCAGTGCGAGACGGGCTTTAGACGGGCGGGGCCAGTGCGAGACGGGCTTTAGACGGACGGGGCCAGTGCGAGACGGGCTTTAGACGGGCGGGGCCAGTGCGAGACGGGCTTTAGACGGGCGGGGCCAGTGCGAGACGGGCTTTAGACGGACGGGGCCAGTGCGAGACGGGCTTTAGACGGACGGGGCCAGTGCGAGACGGGCTTTAGACGGGCGGGGCCAGTGCGAGACGGGCTTTAGACGGACGGGGCCAGTGCGAGACGGGCGGGGCCAGTGCGAGACGGGCTTTAGACGGACGGGGCCAGTGCGAGATGGGCGGGGCCAGTGCGAGACGGGTGGGGCCAGTGCGAGACGGGCTTTAGACGGGCGGGGCCAGTGCGAGACGGGCTTCAGACGGACGGGGCCAGTGCGAGACGGGCTTTAGACGGACGGGGCCAGTGCGAGACGGGCGGGGCCAGTGCGAGACGGGCTTTAGACGGGCGGGGCCAGTGCGAGACGGGCTTCAGACGGGCGGGGCCAGTGCGAGACGGGCTTCAGACGGACGGGGCCAGTGCGATACGGGCTTCAGACGGGCGGGGCCAGTGCGAGACGGGCTTCAGACGGACGGGGCCAGTGCGAGACGGGCTTCAGACGGACGGGGCCAGTGCGAGACGGGCTTCAGACGGGCGGGGCCAGTGCGAGACGGGCTTCAGACGGACGGAGCCAGTGCGAGACGGGCTTCAGACGGACGGGGCCAGTGCGAGACGGGCTTCAGACGGGCGGGGCCAGTGCGAGACGGGCTTCAGACGGACGGGGCCAGTGCGAGACGGGCTTCAGACGGGCGGGGCCAGTGCGAGACGGGTTTCAGACGGGCGGGACACACACTGTTGCAAAGCTACTTGCGTCACTCCAGTCGCTCTCCATTTTAGCGAGTCTGACAGCAGCTGTCAATTAATCCGTCACCGCTCAGCCCCGCCCTCGGTTCGTCCCCTCTATCTCTGCTGGGCTCTGCCCACTTTTCCAGCATTTTTCAAATATTGCCAGTGGGTGGAGTCAGGCTCTGACCAGGGGTTTAGTTACCCTTTAATGTCTGCAGGTTTGGGGCTCAGTACAGTGAGACCTGATTACCCATGATTCATCAGTGTGTTTGTGTGTTTTCAGAGTAAGTATAAAGAGGCCGGGAAGAAGCAGGCGTCCAGCACTCTGTATTCACTGCTGCCCGAGACTCTGGAAACACAACACGCCAGAGACGCCGCCGACCTCCTGAGTCAGGTACTGCGCTCACATGAGCCGTGTGTCAGCCGTGAGTCAGCCGTGTGTCAGCCATGTGTGTGTCAGCTGTGTGTGAGTCGTGTGTCAGCCGTGTGTGTTTCAGCCGTGTTACACGCATGTGTCGGGATCAAGGCGTCAACATTCACTTTCCTTTTTAGAGGAAATACAAGGAGGAGGCCAAGAAAGAGGCCTCTGTGAGTCTGTACTCTCTTCTTCCAGAGACGACTGAGACTCAACACGCCAGACACGCCTCTGAACTGCTGAGCGAGGTGAATGTGATTCACAGTGCACACACACACACACACACACACACACAAACAGTCTCTCACACACTCTCTCTCTCTCTCTCACACACACACACACAAACACACACTCACTCTCTCATACACACACTCTCTCACACACCCACTCAAAAAAGTTATTCATTTAGTTAATTTATATATATAGCTCTGGAGAAAACAGTGATGTCATCGTCCAGCTCAGTTCAGTTCTCATATTATGGTGTCAATGCAGGAGATCAATAATATTGTTGAATATTAAGTGTCCCAAACTAAGCAAGACAAAAGCCAGAGGCGACAGTGAAGGAACCAAAACTCCCATCAGTGACAGAATGGAGAAATAAACCTTGTGAGTAACCAGGCTCAGTCGCTCAGTTCTTCTCTGGCCAACGAACAAACAGTGTATGATTATGATTCATGCAGCATTACAGGTCAGAAGTCAGATTGGATCTGAACATTCTGAATATTATCCAGTTCCCTCTGGTTGAAGATTAGAGTCATGCCGTTACAGGCACAGGTTTGTTGAGGATCAGCGCAGATGGCTGTCGATGAGGCCTTCACAGGGGAGAGTCTAGTTGACCATCTCTACTGACACTTCAGGGATGTGGTCGTGTCCAGGCGCAGGTCCTCCATCTGATCTGGATCCGGCCCGGATCCGGCTGTCTACATCATGTGTTGTGGTCGTGTCTAGGCGCAGGTCCTCCAGCTGATCTGGATACGACCCGGATCCGGCTGACTACATCATGCGCTGTGGTCGTGTCCAGGCGCTGGTCCTCCATCTGATCTGGATACGGCCCGGATCCGGCTGACTACATCATGTGTTGTGGTCGTGTCTAGGCGCAGGTCCTCCATCTGATCTGGATACGGCCCGGATCCGGCTGACTACATCATGCGCTGTGGTCGTGTCCAGGCGCTGGTCCTCCATCTGATCTGGATACGGCCCGGATCCGGCTGACTACATCATGTGTTGTGGTCGTGTCTAGGCACAGGTCCTCCATCTGATCTGGATACGGCCCGGATCCGGCTGACTACATCATGTGTTGTGGTCGTGTCTAGGCGCAGGTCCTCCAGCTGATCTGGATACGACCCGGATCCGGCTGACTACATCATGCGCTGTGGTCGTGTCCAGGCGCTGGTCCTCCATCTGATCTGGATACGGCCCGGATCCGGCTGACTACATCATGTGTTGTGGTCGTGTCTAGGCGCAGGTCCTCCATCTGATCTGGATACGGCCCGGATCCGGCTGACTACATCATGCGCTGTGGTCGTGTCTAGGCTCAGGTCCTCCAGCTGATCTGGATCCGGCCCGGATCCAGCTGACTACATCATGTGTTGTGGTCGTGTCTAGGCGCAGGTCCTCCATCTGATCTGGATACGACCCGGATCCGGCTGACTACATCATGCGCTGTGGTCGTGTCTAGGCACAGGTCCTCCAGCTGATCTGGATCCGGCCCGGATCCGGCTGACTGCATCATGTGTTGTGGTCGTGTCTAGGCGCAGGTCCTCCATCTGATCTGGATACGACCCGGATCCAGCTGACTACATCATGTGTTGTGGTCGTGTCTAGGCGCAGGTCCTCCATCTGATCTGGATACGACCCGGATCCGGCTGACTACATCATGCGCTGTGGTCGTGTCTAGGCACAGGTCCTCCATCTGATCTGGATACGACCCGGATCCGGCTGACTACATCATGCGCTGTGGTCGTGTCTAGGCGCAGGTCCTCCATCTGATCTGGATACGACCCGGATCCGGCTGACTACATCATGCGCTGTGGTCGTGTATAGGCACAGGTCCTCCATCTGATCTGGATACGACCCGGATCCAGCTGACTACATCATGTGTTGTGGTCGTGTCTAGGCGCAGGTCCTCCATCTGATCTGGATACGACCCGGATCCAGCTGACTACATCATGCGCTGTGGTCGTGTCTAGGCACAGGTCCTCCATCTGATCTGGATACGACCCGGATCCGGCTGACTACATCATGCGCTGTGGTCGTGTCTAGGCGCAGGTCCTCCATCTGATCTGGATACGACCCGGATCCAGCTGACTACATCATGTGTTGTGGTCGTGTCTAGGCGCAGGTCCTCCATCTGATCTGGATACGGCCCGGATCCGGCTGACTACATCATGCGCTGTGGTCGTGTCTAGGCGCAGGTCCTCCATCTGATCTGGATACGGCCCGGATCCGGCTGACTACATCATGTGTTGTGGTCGTGTCTAGGCGCAGGTCCTCCATCTGATCTGGATACGGCCCGGATCCGGCTGACTACATCATGTGTTGTGGTCGTGTCTAGGCGCAGGTCCTCCAGCTGATCTGGATACGACCCGGATCCGGCTGACTACATCATGCGCTGTGGTCGTGTCTAGGCGCAGGTCCTCCAGCTGATCTGGATACGACCCGGATCCGGCTGACTACATCATGTGTTGTGGTCGTGTCTAGGCGCAGGTCCTCCAGCTGATCTGGATACGACCCGGATCCGGCTGACTACATCATGCGCTGTGGTCGTGTCTAGGCGCAGGTCCTCCATCTGATCTGGATACGGCCCGGATCCGGCTGACTACATCATGTGTTGTGGTCGTGTCTAGGCGCAGGTCCTCCATCTGATCTGGATACGACCCGGATCCGGCTGACTACATCATGTGTTGTGGTCGTGTCTAGGCGCAGGTCCTCCAGCTGATCTGGATACGACCCGGATCCGGCTGACTACATCATGCGCTGTGGTCGTGTCTAGGCGCAGGTCCTCCAGCTGATCTGGATACGACCCGGATCCGGCTGACTACATCATGCGCTGTGGTCGTGTCTAGGCGCAGGTCCTCCATCTGATCTGGATACGACCCGGATCCGGCTGACTGCATCATGTGTTGTGGTCGTGTCTAGGCGCTGGTCCTCCATCTGAACTGGATACGACCCGGATCCGGCTGACTACATCATGCGCTGTGGTCGTGTCTAGGCACAGGTCCTCCAGCTGATCTGGATCCGGCCTGGATCCGGCTGACTGCATCATGTGTTGTGGTTGTGTCTATGCGCAGGTTTCATATCATGACTCTGTGAATTGTTTTATATCATGACTCAGTGAATCATTTTATATCATGACTCTGTAAATCGTTTTATATCAAGACTCTGTGATTGTTTCCTCTCAGAATAAGTACAAGCGGAGCTGCAAACAGGAGAACTCCAGCAGTATTTACTCTCAGCTGCCGCAAACACAGGAGACGCAGTTCGCCAAACAGATGGCGGATCTTCAGAGTGACGTACGTACATGTGTGTATGAGTGATTGACCTGTGTGTGTGTGTGATGTGTGCGTGTGGGATGATGATGATCATGTGTGTGTGTGTGTGTTGTAGAATCAGTACCGCAGAGAGACTCAGGAGGATATGTCCCAGTGTGTGTACTCTCAGCTGCCCGAGACACTCCACACACAGTTTGTGAAGGAGCTGACGCCACTCATCAGTGAGGTGATACACTCTTCCTCTTCCTCTTCCTCTTCCTCATCCTCATACTGACGGATATTCTGATGTTTTGGCTTGTGTGTCTGAAAGTGTTTGACTAATTTTACAGGCTTAGTTTGGATTTAAAGCATCTTAATACAAACTACACACTGTCTGACGGATCCACAGGACACTGAACTCTAATAATAACAGTAACTAACTCATAACAATAATGAGAACTATAACTTTAACAATAACAAGAACTATAATGAAAGATAACAAAGAGTCTATGTAGACTCAGGGTGAAGGAAGGAGACGGGGTCGGCTTGTGGAGAATGCGGTTCTTTATTGACAAATCAAAAATAAACTGAATAAACTCAGGAACACGCCCACTGCTGCTCTCAGCTGTCACTCAAGTCGTCCCGCGCGCTCTGCGCTCTGCACTCTCCGCTCTCTTTCCACTTCCACAGTGGAAACAGACATCGCTGAAGCACGCCCCCTCGCCACATACTATAACATATTATAGCAATAACAAGTTTAACATTATAGTAACTATGACAGTAATAACTATAAATTTAACTATGACAATAATGATAACTTTGACATAACTATAACGATAACTTTAATAACTCTTACATCAGTTTTGTCATTTGTCGGTTTAAATGGGCTAAATAATGTTTGATTGTAGAACAAATATAAGGCAGATGGAAAAAAGGAGATGCAGAACTGCCTTTACTCCCGTCTGCCTCAAACCAGTGAGACACAACACGCCCGCGAGCTCACACACCTCTACAGTCAGGTACACAACACACGAACACACACACACACACACACACACACACACACACACACACACACACACACACACACATACAGACAGACACACACTCACACCACTGACGCTGCTGTGTGTGTGTGTGTGTGTGTGTATGTGTGTGTGTGCAGAAGAGCTATAAGGACTCGGGTAAACCGGATGCTCAGGTGTGTCTCTACGCTCAGATGCCGCAAACCATCGAGACGCTGTTCGCTAAAGAAGTGTCCAAACAGCAGAGTGACGTGAGTGTGTGTGTGTGTTATTGTGAGAGTGTGTGTGAAAGTGAGTGTGAGAGTGTGTGAGAGTGTGTGTGAGAGTGTGTGTGAGAGTGAGTGTGAGAGTGAGTGTGAGAGTGAGTGTGAGAGTGAGTGTGAGAGTGTGTGTGAGAGTGTGTGTGTGAGAGTGTGTGTGAGAGTGTGTGTGAGATTGTGTGAGTGTGTGAATTTGATTGTTTGTGTGAGTGTGTTTAAGTGTGTGTGTGTGTGTGTGTGTTTGTGAGTGTGTGTGTGTTATAGTGTTGTATTGTGTGTATAATCAATATTCTATCTGTAGAAACTCTATAAAGAGAAATTTAACTCAGAGAAAGGCAAGTCAAACTATACGCAGATGAAGGATCTTCCCGACGTCACACACGCCATACAGGTCAACAAACACCAGAGCGAGGTAAGACACACACACACACACACACACACACACACACACACACATGTCTGGTTCGCTATCTTTGTGGGGACTCTCCATAGGCGTAATGGTTTTTATACTGTACAAACTATATATTCTGTCCCCTTACACACACACACACACACACACACACACACACACACACACACACACACACACACACACTGCCCCTGTCCCTAAACCTACCCATCACAGGAGACATTCTGCATTTTTACATTTTCAAAAAACATTACTTAGTGTGATTTATACGCTGTTCTCCTCATGGGGACCGCTGGCTGGTCCCCACAATGTAGGTGATTTCAGGTTTTACTATACTTGTGGGGACATTTGGTCCCCACAATGTAATATAAACATGAGCACACACAGACACACACACACACACACACACACAGGTGAAACTGAGCTCTGTTGTGTTGCTGAAGGTTGAGTATCGCAGAGGGAAAGAGGAACTTCATAAATACAGGGATGTGACCGACAGACCCGACATGCTGAACGCTGCTCACGCCAGCAAACTTGCCAGTGACGTGAGTGACACGCGCACACACACACACACACACACACACACACACACACACATACACACACACACACACACATACACCAGTGTTTATATGTCATGAGTAATGTGTGTCTCATCACAGGTAGCCTACAGGAGTAAAGCACAGACGTTTGACCAGCGAGAACTTCTGCAGCGACCCGACATACAACACGCTAAACACGCCACACAGCTGGC
>JAULUF010000029.1:272500-296389 GCA_031834385.1 Semotilus atromaculatus
CCTCATTCTAGAGAGCGTCTGATTGGATTAGAGGAGGGCCGTCCTCATTCTAGAGAGCATCTGATTGGACGAGAGGAGGGCCGTCCTCATTCTAGAGAGCATCTGATTGGACGAGAGGAAGGCCGTCCTCATTCTAGAGAGCCTCTGATTGGACGAGAGGAGGGCCGTCCTCATTCTAGAGAGCATCTGATTGGACGAGAGGAGGGCCGTCCTCATTCTAGAGAGCATCTGATTGGACGAGAGGAAGGCAGTCCTCATTCTAGAGAGCCTCTGATTGGACGAGAGGAAGGCCGTCCTCATTCTAGAGAGCGTCTCATTGGACGAGAGGAGGGCCGTCCTCATTCTAGAGAGCGTCTGATTGGACGAGAGGAGGGCCGTCCTCATTCTAGAGAGCGTCTGATTGGACGAGAGGAGGGCCGTCCTCATTCTAGAGAGCGTCTGTTTGGACGAGAGGAAGGCAGTCCTCATTCTAGAGAGCCTCTGATTGGAGAGGAAGGCCATCCTCATTCTAGA
Source organism: Semotilus atromaculatus (assembly GCA_031834385.1). Taxonomy (NCBI): domain Eukaryota; kingdom Metazoa; phylum Chordata; class Actinopteri; order Cypriniformes; family Leuciscidae; genus Semotilus; species Semotilus atromaculatus. Next base: position 273,014 of record JAULUF010000029.1, read on the forward strand.
GAGCGTCTCATTGGACGAGAGGAGGGCCGTCCTCATTCTAGAGAGCGTCTGATTGGACGAGAGGAGGGCCGTCCTCATTCTAGAGAGCGTCTGATTGGACGAGAGGAAGGCAGTCCTCATTCTAGAGAGCCTCTGATTGGACGAGAGGAAGGCCGTCCTCATTCTATAGAGCGTCTCATTGGACGAGAGGAGGGCCGTCCTCATTCTAGAGAGCGTCTGATTGGACGAGAGGAGGGCCGTCCTCATTCTAGAGAGCGTCTGATTGGACGAGAGGAAGGCCGTCCTCATTCTAGAGAGCGTCTGTTTGGACGAGAGGAAGGCAGTCCTCATTCTAGAGAGCCTCTGATTGGACGAGAGGAAGGCCGTCCTCATTCTAGAGAGCGTCTCATTGGACGAGAGGAGGGCCGTCCTCATTCTAGAGAGCGTCTGATTGGACGAGAGGAAGGCCGTCCTCATTCTAGAGTGCGTCTGTTTGGACGAGAGGAAGGCCGTCCTCATTCTAGAGAGCCTTTGATTGGATGAGAGGAAGGCCGTCCTTATTCTAGAGAGCGTCTCATTGGACGAGAGGAGGGCCGTCCTCATTCTAGAGAGCGTCTGATTGGACGAGAGGAAGGCCGTCCTCATTCTAGAGTGCGTCTGTTTGGACGAGAGGAAGGCCGTCCTCATTCTAGAGAGCCTTTGATTGGATGAGAGGAAGGCCGTCCTTATTCTAGAGAGCGTCTCATTGGACGAGAGGAGGGCCGTCCTCATTCTAGAGAGCGTCTGATTGGACGAGAGGAAGGCCGTCCTCATTCTAGAGTGCGTCTGTTTGGACGAGAGGAAGGCCGTCCTCATTTTAGAGAGCCTTTGATTGGATGAGAGGAAGGCCGTCCTTATTCTAGAGAGCGTCTCATTGGACGAGAGGAGGGCCGTCCTCATTCTAGAGAGCGTCTGTTTGGACGAGAGGAGGGCCGTCCTCATTCTAGAGAGCCTCTGATCTAATCAGAGCAGGGCCGTAATTTTAGTTTTAGTCATCCATAATAGCTCTGGTTGGCGTCTAAGGCTGTGTCTCAAACCGCTCCCTATCCACTATTTAGTGCACTATATCGGGTGTCGGCCATTTTGTAGTGGTGTCCGAATTCTTAGTGAACGACATAATTCCCTACATTCGTTCACTACTTTTACCCACACTCCTCTCTGAATTAGAGTGTACATACGATGTACACTTGCTGAAGCACTATTTCCCACAATTTTGCATTTTTTATTAATCATTACTTGAATAAAACATTAAAATATTGAGACAATATTATATAGGCCTTGATTAATTTTAAAATGAAATTTATATTAATAAGGTAAATTATATATTTTAAATATGTTTTAAATATATTATTTAGGCATTGACACAATTTAATGTGTTTTACTAACAGCCAGGTGTTTTAACAATTTGTAGCATTGTTGTTAATTCGTTAAACTGTAAGGAAGAGATGATAATTTGGTGGATGATTTGAAAAATATCCGTTAATCATCTGTAGGTGCGCATTCATTCTAATATAATAACGGTCGCCTGAGGCGCTCAACGACCACGTCATCTGAGCGTGAGAGTTACTGTTTCAATCGAGGAAACTACAAAGCTGGCACGGAGGTATATATAATTACAAAATAAAGTCATTATGATTGTTATTGTTGTTAATATTATTTTATAAAGTAAGTAACATGTAAGATAAAATGAGTTTTATCACTATGTGTGACGAAGCCTTTTCTGCGACAGCTCAGCTCTCCGACGCACAGTGTAAACGTCAGCGTCCGAATTCACTCACTTCATTTCGTTCACTCCTTGCAGATATAGTGCACTCTAATGCCATACACTATATAGGGATTAGTGAATGAGTGAACGAATGAGCGGTTTCAGACACAGCCTAAGTGTATTTCTGTGTGTGTGTGTCGAACAGAAGGAATATCGCAAGGATCTGGAACAGGAAGTGAAAGGGAAAAGCCTGACCGGTCTGGAGGAAACGCCGGATCTGGTGCGGGTGAAAAACGCTGGACACATTCTCAGTGAGGTACACACACACACACACACACACATACACACACAGACACACACACACACACACACACCCTAACCCGAACCCTGACCCTAAACCGACCCTTAACCTAATTACAACCTGATCCCTAAAACCAAGTCTTGACCCTCAAACTGGACTTTAAAGAGGTCTCGGAAAGTGAAACTTTAAGTAAAACTTTACTCACTGTGTCCTCACTCTGATGGTCTAAAACTCAAACAGTTAGTTGTACATGTGTACACACACACACACACACACACACACACACACATACGTCACTGTGCTTGAGCTTCATCGTGACCTGTTTCTGCTCTACAGAAGGAATATCGCAAGGATCTGGAACAGGAAGTGAAAGGGAAAAGCCTGACCGGTCTGGAGGAAACGCCGGATCTGGTGCGGGTGAAAAACGCTGGACACATTCTCAGTGAGGTACACACACACACACACACACACACACACACACACACACACACACACACACACACACACACACACACACACACCCTAACCCGAACCCTGACCCTAAACCGACCCTTAACCTAATTACAACCTGATCGCAGCACTTCTCAAACTCCGGACTCCGGTCCGGATCCGGACCCGGAGAGAAATCAATCCGGACCCGTCTCAATTTCGTATTTCAAGAGCACTAATTGTGTGTAAGGGATTAAAAGTGTGGATTTCCTACTTTGATAAACGCTTGTTAAAATCATTTGTTTCTGTTTTTTTATATATTTTTTTATGGTCTGAAATGAAAGCGAAAGCGAGATATTTAAAGTTTTCCTCCGTGATATTGTTGTCTTGACATCCAGTGAGCGTATGAAGTTTGACGTAATCGGGCGACAGCTACACCGCAGTGAGCGTTTAGTTTAGTCAGTTTAAGGGGAAAAATAAATTGACGAAGAAAATAGAGTTTTCAAATATTGGAGCGGACAGAGATCCAGCACAAAGCCATTCTGTTTGTTTTGTAACGCGACATTTGGAGTGCACCTGGCCACTTCATGCGTTTTCTGTGATATGATATCTGATCGTGAAAAGACCTATGGAAAAGACCAGGTGTAGCCTAATGCCCTCCGAAACGCATTCGAAACGGATTTAAATCCAATCGCTCAAAAACCACTTCAGGAGGAGGTCTGGGCCGCATTCCAGACGAAACTGGACAAGTGTAAATGCATCTGGTTGTTGAAAACCACATATGTCAATTTGACTCCTTACAAAAATGCTAAAAAATAAACGTGGGCAGAGGTGTCAAGTAACGAAGTACAAATACTTCGTTACATTACTTAAGTAGAAATTTTGGGTATCTATACTTTACTTGAGTAATTATTTTTCAGCCGACTTTTTACTTCTACTCCTTAAATTTTCACGCAATTATCTGTACTTTCTACTCCTTACATTTTAAAAATAGCCTCGTTACTCCTATTTCATTCCGTTTGTCATCAATATTGAATAAATGATTCAACAAAAAAAAATGAACACACATCGCTAAACTGATTGGCTTTGTGTTTTCTTTCTAACTTGTGAGAGCCTGTACATTTGGTTGTGCGAAGCGGCAAAACTCCTCCGAAGGAAACCTAGAGATGCGGTAAGGACGGAGAAATCAACAGTTTTCTGCTCAACAATACGGGGCAAATCGCGTCAAATATTGATTTGGGGGACAGCCGTTTTTACAATATACTGTATGACAATCGCGGGATAAGTGGCAAAGATAATCGTTAGTGAGTGTGTGTGTTAGAGAGAGAGAGAGAGAGAGAGAGAGAGAAAGAAGAGGAGAGAGTAAGGGTGTCACGATTTCGAAATTAAGTCACAATCTCGAACTTTGAATTCAAAAATGGTATCGTCGATGCTGTCACGCCCCCATGTCACGTCCAGTCGGTTTGCAAAGCGGAAAAAAACACTCGTGTTGAAGTGCTGCGAGTCCTCTCACATTCGCGTTCAAAGCACTTAAAAAAAGCCACAGTTTGTAATGTATGTGCGTGTACCATATTCTTCCACTTTTTAATTTAAAACTTTAAATTGACAAAAACTGCAGACTCGGACTCAGAACAGTATAAATCTTTATACAACAAATCTTGCATGTCACAAATAACTTGATTTTCCGAATGAGTGTCGTTCATTTCCGCACCACCGAGTCTATTTTTGCTGTGCACGCGCTGAGTTAAAGTGACAGCGCATAAAGGCATTTAATTAAATACTAAATACTAATATTTTTCACAGTCATGTTTTTACTTTAAGACCGAGGTAAAGCAAGATAAACATAGATGTATCTGTTAAACCGTGTTTGCACTGCAAAAAAAGCTTTTCTTATTTAGTATTTGTGTCTTGTTTTCAGTCCAAATATCTAAAAAGTCTTAAATCAAGATGCATTTACTAGATGAGTAAAAGCCATAAGATATTATTTGTTTTCTGGGGAAATAAATAAAAAATTATCGAAATTATCTGCCAATGGAATAAGAAAAATAATCTTGTTTTTGTTTGAATTAAAATTATTTTTCTTATTCCATTGGCAGATAATTTTGCTTTTTTTTTAAAGCAAAAACTCAATTATTTTTTATTTATTTCCCTTGAAAACAAGACATAATATCTTATGGCTTTTACTCATCTAGTAAATGCATCTTGATTTAAGACTTTTTAGATATTTGGACTGGAAACGAGACACAAATACTAAATAAGAAAAGCTTTTTTTGCAGTGTGTTTTGTTGTGAACTTGAATGTCATCTTCTGTGAATAAGACTGCAGTTACAAAATAGAAACTACATGGCAGGTTATTTTGCTTAAGTTTCCAATTGACTGAAGATATAAGTTATTGTGACATTATTTTGTTAATAAATGTTTTAAATTTGACAATGTAGTGTACATTGCGAACAAAGGTCATATATTATATTGCATAAAAGTCTAGTCTAAAAATGGCATAGCAAACTGTGCTTTAATAAAATAAATGTAAAAATCGAGAATCGAACTGAACCGTGACCTTAGAATCGAAAATGTAATCAAATCGAGGATTTGGAGAATCGTGTGTGTGTGTGTGTGTGTGTGCAACCCTACAATACAGGGTCAAAATATCCCCAAAAAGATGGCAATATCCGAAATCCTTGTCCTTGTGGGTAATTTTTTGGGGGGGAAAACAGCTTATAAACAGACTAAGTAAAAATCCAGAAAGTTTTCTGTGATAGGTGATTCTATCTTCCGCTTCATGAAACACGTTAATGCTCAGTAGTACACATATGGTTTGCATTGTACTAAAATTTAAATAAAACTGAAATTAATTTTCTAGGGGCATATATGCAGCTGAAACAGGGAGTCTAGTGCATCCCAAATTTTTCAACATTAACATTTTAATATAACATTATAGTCATTATGGCCTTTAAAAAAATGTTTTTTTGAGGAGGTGTAGTGCACTATAGACCCTGTGGCGCGGCCTAAGCTTTGGTCATTAATGGCATTTTTTCCTTGCATTACTTTTACTTTTATACTTTAAGTAGTTTTTGAAACCATTACTTGTACACTTTTACTTGAGTAAAAAACTGGAGTTGATACTTCAACTTCTACAGAAGTCTTTTTAAACCCTAGTATCTATACTTCTACTTGAGTAATGAATGTGAATACTTTTGACACCTCTGCGTGTGAGAGGCTAAATGACATGTTATAGCCAGATATGACGACGCTACTGCAACAAGCATTACCGCAGATGAGCAGCTGAGCATCTATCAAGCCAATCAGCGAACTATCGCAAATCAAAATGAAAGTCAGTCGCAGACGCTTAACACACAATCAGCTTCATTAAAAGTAAAGAACCGAAATGATCTTACCAGGGCTCTCTTATTGCGGTCTTTGATTTTGAAAAAAATCTAAACACTAAAAAGTGTTTTGCCACTTTTGTACTTTTTTAAATGCAAAGGGAACTTTATTTATTTTTTAAATTCGTTGATTTGTTATGCATGTTTATTAAAAACAAGTTTTGTTTGTTCAAAGTTGAAAATTCAGATTTGGACCTTTGAATGTAGACTTTGAGAACCCCTGCCTTAAACCAAGTCTTGACCCTCAAACTGGACTTTAAAGAGGTCTCGGAAAGTACAACTTTACTCACTGTGTCCTCACTCTGATGGTCTAAAACTCTAACACGGTCTAACACGCACACACACACACACACACACACACACACACACACACACACACACACACACACACACACACACGCGCGCACTCACTGACTGACTGACACAGACTCACTGACTGACTTAGTGTGCGTGCGTGCGTGTGTGTGTGTGTGTGTGTGTGTGTGTGTGTGTGTGCACGTGTGTGTGTTCCAGGTGAGCTACAGACAGGCGTCTCAGCTGGGAGAATCCTCATACGCGACAGTGACGGACACACCTGCGCTTCTGCACGCCGCTTACCTGAGAGACATCTACAGCCAGGTCACATGACACAGCGTCTGCAGCAGAGGACCTGTTAGAGGACTAGAGCTGATGTTCATCTGTGTGTGTGTGTGTGTGTGTGTGTGTGTGTGTGTGTGCGTGCAGAAGAAGTACCGCGGTGACGTGGAGCATCTGAAGGCCTCGAGTTCTAAAGCTTCAGACACACCAGAGATCCAGAGAGTGAAAAACAACCAGCGCAACATCAGTGGAGTGAGACACACACACACCATACACACGCACACACCATACACATACACACACATACACACACACACCATACACACGCACACACCATACACATACACACACATGCACACACCCACACACACACACACACGCACACGCACACGCACACACACACACACACACACACACACACACACACACACACAGCTTCACAGTAATAAAATAGGGAAATAACAGAATCATTGATGAAACTTCATCAAATATGAGACAGAAGACAGTGATTATTGAGCTCAGTGTTGATCAGGTGTGTGTGTGTGTGGGTGTGTGTGTGTGTGTGTGTGTGTGGGTGTGTGTGTGTGGGTGTGTGTGGGTGTGTGTGTGTGTGTGTGCAGCTGTTCTACACGTGGGACTCGCGGCTGATGAAGGGTTTGACGTCGACGCTCAATGACACTCCACAGATCCGACTGGCCCGAGAAAACGCCAAGAACACCAGTGACGTGAGTTACACACACACACTCACACACACACACACACACACACACACACACACACACACACACACACATTTTATATACTTTATTTGATTCCACATTACAAGTCAATTTCATTTGGAATCAAATTTTTTGAATAATCCAACAGATTAAAACAAAGCAGCACATTGTTATGGATTACTAGAGTTCTAAGGGTACAGGAAACATCGTCTTTTCCAAATAAACATAGTTGGTGAGATTGAACAGTACTTTGCCAACTGTTTGGCCCCTGTTTTAGAGATCCCCCCAATGCAAAGTCCACGGACCGCCAGCCTGTGTACATGTCCTAGGCTACCAAACACTAGCACAATAAGTCGGCATCTGTACCCAAGGTTCTCAATGGTCGATATCAATGACTGATATTTTAGGATCTTAGAGCAGTAAGAGTCCTCCATAAACAAATCAAAAGCACATGACACCTCAAATAGTGTAACTTTTTTGCCATTCTGAGAGATGTTAACAATATCGGGCGTATTAGCAATTCCTAAAAAAGTGTTTGCAGGAGAGTTAAACCATTCGGACTTTACAGTAGTGTGTTTAAAAATCTGCTCATCAGCCACACAGGGAATCTGAGCAGCAATAAGGTCCACGAGTCTGTTGTGTCTGGCAATATATAGTCCTTTCAATGCTGAGCAACACACACACACACACACACACTCACACTCACACACACACTCACACACGCATGCACACGCACATGTACACACACTCACACACACACGCACGCACATGTACACACACACACACACACACACACTCACACTCACACACACACGCACGCACACGCAGATGTACACACACACACACACACACACACACACGCTTGAGTCTGATCATGTTACGGGCCTCATGTAAAATAACATGAACCATGTCTATAACCATAATAAACAACAAGCATATATGGCTCTCACAACGCCTCCTTTTACTATGCATAACCTCATCTGCATATCATTTACATATGCATGTACAGTCAAGCCAAAAATTATTCAGTCACCAAATATAATTATTGATATTTTTTCACTAGTGTGTGCAGGACACTATAGTTCATGTAAGTGAGGAGAGTGAAATAAAGTAAACTGACACATTGTACACAACAACTCTTCATACAGTGACATTTGGGACTAAAAATTATTCAGACACTTCATTCAATCATTCAATTCAATTAAAATGTATTTGTATAGCGCTTTTCACAATACACATTGTTTCAAAGCAGCTTCTGCTGAAGTGTTTTTTCTGTAATAACTAATGCTATTTTTACACACAGACTGAACAACATGAAGCATTGCTTGGTCACTGGTTGAGCCAAACTGGTATTATCTAATTGTGTAGTTAAATAAGCACAAGTGAGAGTTGGTGTGTGTGTTGCTCCACAGGTTCAGTACCGGGAGTGTGTGGGATCGGGAACAGCCGTGACGGACACTCCTGAGATGGAGCGGGTCCGCCGGAACCAGCAGAACATCAGTGCCGTGAGTGTGTGTGTGTGTGTGATTGACATGTGTCAGTCATGCTGTGTGACGTGCCGCTGATCAGAGTGTCAATCAAACATCGTCATCATCACCACTGTCATCATGCAGGTCAAATATAAGACAGCGATTGACCCGGTCAGTGTGGGAGTGACACCGGAGCTGGAGCGGGTCAGGCAGAACCAGCAGAACATCAGCGTGGCAAGAACCACACGCACACACACACAACATATTTCCTATTTTAAGTTGTAAGTGCCCTATTATGTTGTTATTTTAAAGGCTCCTGATGTTGTTTCCGAGTCTCCTACCACAGATCCACATTCATCCGAGCTCAAAAACCCTGTAATGTGTTCATAATCTGCAGCATCAGCTCTTTCTCTCAGTGTCTGAAACGCTTCGTTTGAAGATTCAGTCTCTCTAAGCCCCGCCTCTCTGAGAGCTGCTCTGCTGTGATTGGTCAATCTCAGCTCTTGATCACAGTGATACGAACAGTAACGACGGCGTGGGTTTTACCGTATCAATCTCAGAAAACAGCGTCTTCGACACGAACAACACGAGCCGAACTCTTCAATCTCAGACACACTAGTGTTTGGGGGCGGGGCTAAGAGACGCTGCTCAGCCAATCAACACCAGAGGCGGGCATTATGCTAATTAGTTACACTGTTACATTGTAACATGAAGTGAGACTGGAGTTACTGACGACTCGTTTCAGTTCAGAATCACTTCTTTCTTTAAGGAGACAAAAACATTATTTATCTGCACTTTGAGTTTTAAAACCATGCAGACCTTTTACTCTCACAAACAGCTTTATTACACACTTCATTAAGATAATATCCAGAAGAGCACAATAGTGGCACTTTCATTTCTTTTCTATCTTTTGAAGAACGAGGACCCACAGGATCTTGTGAGCCTCCGTGTGACAGTGAGTGTCCCGTGTGTTTCAGGTGCAGTACCAGCGGGGGCTGCGGGAGGTCAAAGGTCACTCCTGCTCAGAGCTGGACACGCCTGAACTGAGGCGTGTGCGCAAATCTCAGGAATCCGTTTCCATGGTAGCAGGACTGGGCGACGCCTGCGTGTGACATCACAGCATTAACACGTGACCAAACGAACACGCGTGTGCTAATAAAGACTCACGAACCGTGTGTGTGTGTGTTTATCAGAGACCAAACGCACCGTAACAGACACCTGTGTGTGTGTGTGTGTGTGTGTTTGTCAGAGACCAAACGCACCGTAACAGAAACCTGTGTGTGTGTGTGTGTCTGTGTGTGTTTATCAGAGACCAAACGCACCGTAACAGACACCTGTGTGTGTGTGTGTGTGTGTTTGTCAGAGACCAAACGCACCGTAACAGAAACCTGTGTGTGTGTGTGTGTCTGTGTGTGTTTATCAGAGACCAAACGCACCGTAACAGACACCTGTGTGTGTGTGTGTGTGTGTGTGTGTGTGTGTGTGTTTATCAGAGACCAAACGCACCGTAACAGAAACCTGTGTGTGTGTGTGTGTGTGTGTGTGTGTGTTTATCAGAGACCAAACGCACCGTAACAGAAACCTGTGTGTGTGTGTGTGTGTGTGTGTGTGTGTGTGTGTGTTTGTCAGAGACCAAACGCACCGTAACAGAAACCTGTGTGTGTGTGTGTGTGTGTGTGTGTGTGTGTGTGTTTATCAGAGACCAAACGCACCGTAACAGACACCTGTGTGTGTGTGTGTGTGTGTTTGTCAGAGACCAAACGCACCGTAACAGAAACCTGTGTGTGTGTGTGTGTGTGTGTGTGTGTTTGTCAGAGACCAAACGCACCGTAACAGAAACCTGTGTGTGTGTGTGTGTCTGTGTGTGTTTATCAGAGACCAAACGCACCGTAACAGACACCTGTGTGTGTGTGTGTGTGTGTTTGTCAGAGACCAAACGCACCGTAACAGAAACCTGTGTGTGTGTGTGTGTCTGTGTGTGTTTATCAGAGACCAAACGCACCGTAACAGACACCTGTGTGTGTGTGTGTGTGTGTGTGTTTGTCAGAGACCAAACGCACCGTAACAGACACCTGTGTGTGTGTGTGTGTGTGTGTTTGTCAGAGACCAAACGCACCGTAACAGACACCTGTGTGTGTGTGTGTGTGTGTGTTTGTCAGAGACCAAACGCACCGTAACAGAAACCTGTGTGTGTGTGTGTGTGTTTATCAGAGACCAAACGCACCGTAACAGACACTTGTGTGTGTGTGTGTGTGTGTGTGTGTGTGTGTGTGTTTATCAGAGACCAAAAGCACCGTAACATACACCTGTGTGTGTGTGTGTGTGTGTTTGTCAGAGACCAAACGCACCGTAACAGAAACCTGTGTGTGTGTGTGTGTGTGTGTGTGTGTTTATCAGAGACCAAACGCACCGTAACAGACACCAGTGTGTGTGTGTGTGTGTGTTTATCAGAGACCAAACACACCGTAACAGACACCAGTGTGTGTGTGTGTGTGTGTTTATCAGAGACCAAACACACCGTAACAGACACCAGTGTGAGTGTGTGTGTTTTAATGTCACGGTGTGTGTGACACTCTCTGTGTCTCTCAGGCCAAGTATCACGAGGAGTTCGAGCGCACGCGGGGCCGCGGCGCCACACACACCCTCGATGAGCAGCACATGGCGCGTCTCCACGGAGACCAGGTGGGAGGCGGTTGCCATGGTGTCCAGCCGCAGGTGGTGGAGATGGACCGCCGGTCCGGAGGAGCCGCTGGTCAGTCCATCATCAACTCTCCAATATTCATGAGTGCAATATTTAAATGTTACTTCTTTTTTTAAGGTTTTAATATTAATATGATCCTTTATTGAACATTATTCCATTTTAGACAGACGCATGTTTGATGTTAATCATGTTGATGTCACTTATAAAGTTTCTAACCCTAACCAATTTCATTATCCAGTATCGGTTTAATCGATCGATTGTTCAATTTCATCATTTGATCTTTGTTTTAATCTCAGTGTGACGCTGTAGTTTTTCTCTTTATCGTTTGTTGTGACACTTTCACATACGAGTAATAGTGTATATAATATATAGTAAATATTTAGTAAAGTGTAATTAATTCTTGTGATCAAAGCTGAATTTCCAGCATCATTACTGGATGCATTTATCTTAAATAGAATCTTTGCAACATTATAAATGTCACTTTTGATCAATTTAATGCGCCTTCTATGAATAAAAATAGTAATTTCTTACCGAGCCCAAACGTTTGGACGCTAGTGTTTATGAGTAACATATTCCTGAAGCTGTTGATTGATCCAACGCTCTCGACCTTTGACCTGTGTGTTGCACTGAAGACCTGAGGGTCTGGAGGACTGATCCGGGATCCATCTTTGACTTTGACCCGGTGGAGGACAACATTCAGTCTAAAAGCCTGCGCAGGATGGCCGGTACCAGACGCACGACAGCAATACACTGACCGTCAGCGGCGGATCACACGTGTCGTGACGCTGTGTGTGTGTGTGTGTGTGTTAGAGCGTGGCCCGCCGTCGGTGTGCAGCTCTCTGGGTTCAGAGCTCTGGGCCGATCGCAGTGCGTCAGTGTGCAGCCGATCCAGTTCAGGCAAGATCACGCGTGTGTCCAGTGTTGGGGAAACTTACTTTGAAAAGTAATGCATTACAATATTGCGTTAATCCCTTAAAAATTAAGTAATTGCGTTACTTAGTTACTTTTTGAAAAGTAATGCGTTACAGTATTGCGTTACTCCCTTAAAAAGTATGTAATTGCGTTACTTAGTTACTTTTTTGAAAAGTAATGCGTTACAGTATTGCGTTACTCCCTTAAAAAGAATGTAATTGCGTTACTTAGTTACTTTTTTGAAAAGTAATGTGTTACAGTATTGCGTAACTCCCTTAAAAAGTATGTAATTGCGTTACTTAGTTACTTTTTTGAAAAGTAATGCGTTACAGTATTGCGTTACTCCCTTAAAAAGAATGTAATTGCGTTACTTAGTTACGTTTTTGAAAAGTAATGCGTTACGGTATTGCATTACTCCCTTAAAAAGTATGTAATTGCGTTACTTAGTTACTTTTTTGAAAAGTAATGCGTTACAGTATTGCGTAACTCCCTTAAAAAGTATGTAATTGCGTTACTTAGTTACTTTTTTGAAAAGTAATGCGTTACAGTATTGCGTAACTCCCTTAAAAAGTATGTAATTGCGTTACTTAGTTACTTTTTTGAAAAGTAATGCGTTACAGTATTGCGTTACTCCCTTAAAAAGAATGTAATTGCGTTACTTAGTTACTTTTTTGAAAAGTAATGTGTTACAGTATTGCATTACTCCCTTAAAAAGTATGTAATTGCGTTACTTAGTTACTTTTTTGAAAAGTAATGCGTTACAGTATTGCGTTACTCCCTTAAAAAGTATGTAATTGCGTTACTTAGTTACTTTTTTGAAAAGTAATGCGTTACAGTATTGCGTAACTCCCTTAAAAAGTATGTAATTGCGTTACTTAGTTACTTTTTTGAAAGTAATGCGTTACAGTATTGCGTTACTCCCTTAAAAAGAATGTAATTGCGTTACTTAGTTACTTTTTTGAAAAGTAATGCGTTACAGTATTGCGTAACTCCCTTAAAAAGTATGTAATTGCGTTACTTAGTTACTTTTTTGAAAAGTAATGCGTTACAGTATTGCGTTACTCCCTTAAAAAGTATGTAATTGCGTTACTTAGTTACTTTTTTTAAAAGTAATGCGTTACAGTATTGCATACTCCCTTAAAAAGTATGTAATTGCATTACTTAGTTACTTTTTTTTTTAAACATATTTAGTTATTGGAGACATTTAGTCTAGATCTACAATAAACATCATGTTTACACACAACGCCTCTGCACTTCAATGTCTCTCAACATGAGGACAGGACAGCTGTCAGTCAGTAAATGAGAAAACAAAGTAACTTTCATTACTTATTTGAAAAAGTAACTCAGTAACACTCAGATATTTTGTAGTAAAATTTAAAAGTAATGCGTTACTTTACTTGAACAGTTACTTGAAAAAGTAATCTGATTACGTAACTCAAGTTACTTGTAATGCGTTCCCCCCTACACTGCATGTGTTTGAGCTCCGGCGTCACCGAGATCTGCTTCAGTCACTCCCGTCGACACACACACACTCCCCTGTTTTCATCACTCCCGTCGACACACACACACTCTCCTGTTTTCATCCCAGTAAAGCACCACCATCACAGATGAAGCATCCGTGTTCTTCATGGTGTGTGTTTGAATGATGTCACTCACTCCAGTTGCTGTGATCACTGGCCGGCGAGTCTCTGACGCCTGCAGTGTTGGACTTATGTGTGTGTGTGTGTGTGTGTGTGTGTGTGTGTGTCCGTCACACAGGTGTTTACCAGCATCAATCCCATCATCCTCAGCAGCTCCAGCAGGGATACGGACACACACAGGCCATTCGCAGCGTTCAGTCTCCGCCACACGCTGCCAGCATGGTGAGATACACACACACACACACACGCACACACACGCACGCACACACACACGCACACGCGCGCACACACACACACGCACACACACGCACACATACACACACACACCAGGAGAACAGAAAACCGCGCTTTCACAGCAAGAAAATGCTTTTCTTACTTATAAAGTATTTTTGTCTTTTCACAGTCCAAATATAAAAAAATACTTACATCAAGATGCCTTTTCTAGAAGAGAAGATATTACGTGTTGTTTTATGGGGGGAAAAATCTAAATCTAAGTACGTTTTTGCTTAAAACAAGCAAAATGATCTGCTAATGGGGTAAGAAAAATAATAAATCATTATGACTTTTTTTCTTATGCTATTTTTCTCATCTAGTAAATGCATCTTGATTTAAGAATTTTTAGTTATTTGGACTAGACAAAACAAAAATACTAAGAAATGCAAATTTTGCAGTGTTCTGGCATGTAGACGTGGTTATTCAGCTTTATTTCTACAGCGCTTTATACAGTACTGATGTTTCGAAGCAGCTTCACTGTAATAAACGGGAAATTAACAGAATCAATGATTCAAACTTCATCAAATATGAGATGTGTTCAGTTTCAGCTCTACAGAAGACAGTCATTATTCAGATCAGCTCAGTTTTTATCGTTACTAGCTAAAGGGCTAGTTCATGATATTTTATACTAGCTGTTTCCATCTACAGTACGTATTTTTAGGTGAATTTTGGTGTAATTTTGGGGGATAAAAACAGGAAGATGCACATAAAATCTTAAAATGAGCATAAAATATTTATGCACGTAACTGTTTTTTTTTTTTTTTTTTTACTGTTAACTGTTTGACTTATTTTGAAGATAATCATGTTTAACAGTGAAAAACTACATTACCCGTAATGCTGTACAGAAAATCCCTCCAATCAGAGTTGCCAATCGTTAGCTCCGCCCACTCATATGAAGTGATAACATAAACGAGTTGATCTATCTACGCTCTCAAAATACGTATATGTTTGTGTTATGCATATTTTGCAATAAACTTAAAATATAGTTGTTGTTTGTGTTTGTTTTTATTATTTTATTTCATTCTATGCAAAGTACTTTGAATTACCATTGTGTATGAAATGTGCTATATAAATAAACTTGCCTTGCCTATTGTTTCTATAAATATAATCAACATTTTGAAATTAATAGTTTTATATTTCTCCATCCTGTTTAATTCGTATTATGCTTTTCGCAATGCATCATGGGATTGTAGTTCCCCCCACTGAAGCTGTGTAGTTCACAGTCTTGTACTGTGGATGCTTTATCCTCAACACAGTAGATGTTGTTCCTCTGATGTGTGTGACTCTGTCGTGATGTGTGTGTGTGTGTGTTCTGCAGAGAGTGTATCGAGCGCTGTACGATTACGCCGCTCAGGATCACGACGAGGTTTCCTTCCGTGACGGAGACGTGATCATTAACGCTCAGCACATCGACGAGGGATGGATGTTCGGGACTGTGCAGCGGACGGGGAAATCCGGGATGCTTCCCGCCAACTACGTGCAGTGCTTCAACTGAGACACACACACACACACACACACACACACACACACACACACACACACACACTAACCTACTGTATTCCCCTCTCCTGCTGAAGAGGAAGTGATGTCACCAGCGATCAGATGTCTAAACCAGATTAAACTCACATGCTGATTATTAGATTCTGGGCATGAGCATGAAAATCTGATTAATGATGATTATAATGATGATCATTTCTTTGATGATAGTTTGATGAGATTATCCTCCTTTAACCTTCTTTTTTTATGTTGGCAAGCAAAATGATGCTTGTCAAGTAATAGACACTAATTATCTTATCATTTTATTTGTAATTGCAAAGCATGACAATGATATTTACGTTGCACATCGTTTTAATGAGCGTTTATTATGACGTTACACACGACGAGCTGGTTGTGTTCAGCAGTGAACGAGTCGGCGAACCCCAACATCCGGCACGCGTGTACTCCACATCTGGCCCGGATCCGGCACGCGTGTACTCCACATCTGGCCCGGATCCGGCACGTGTGTACTCCACATCTGGCCCGGATCCGGCACGCGTGTACTCCACATCTGGCCCGGATCCGGCACGCGTGTACTCCACATCTGGCCCGGATCCGGCACGCGTGTACTCCACATCTGGCCCGGATCCGGCACGTGTGTACTCCACATCTGGCCCGGATCCGGCACGCGTGTACTCCACATCTGGCCCGGATCCGGCACGTGTGTACTCCAACATGTGGCCCGGATCCGGCACGCGTGTACTCCAACATGTGGCCCGGATCCGGCACGCGTGTACTCCACATCTGGCCCGGATCCGGCACGCGTGTACTCCACATCTGGCCCGGATCCGGCACGCGTGTACTCCACATCTGGCCCGGATCCGGCACGCGTGTACTCCACATCTGGCCCGGATCCGGCACGCGTGTACTCCACATCTGGCCCGGATCCGGCACGTGTGTACTCCACATCTGGCCCGGATCCGGCACGCGTGTACTCCACATCTGGCCCGGATCCGGCACGTGTGTACTCCAACATGTGGCCCGGATCCGGCACGCGTGTACTCCACATCTGGCCCGGATCCGGCACGCGTGTACTCCACATCTGGCCCGGATCCGGCACGCGTGTACTCCACATCTGGCCCGGATCCGGCACGCGTGTACTCCACATCTGGCCCGGATCCGGCACGTGTGTACTCCAACATGTGGCCCGGATCCGGCACGCGTGTACTCCACATGTGGCCTGAAACCGGCACGTGTTTTATGCCCAAATACTTTATTAAATGTGTGTTTATCAGCTTGTTTTCTCCCAGGGTTAGTGTTTCTCTGTGGATCTGATGGATCGCTGGTTGATCTGAAGCTCCTCAGTGTTTATGAGGAGGATAAGCTTGAATGAACTGTTTTCAGTCAAACACTGAGGAGCTTGAGTTCAGATCATCGAGGCCTGCGATCAATCAGATCCACAGAGAAACACTAACCCTGTGCTAACTGGAAGCTGATGAACAGATTTAACCGATGTTTGGCATTAGCATAAACAGAGATGTATAAGCTGGTTTTGTGGGCGGGTCACACCAAAAGTGTAACAAAATGGAGAAAAAAAACCCTAAAGAGCACAAAAATTATCCAAAAAATGGGAGATAGTCCATGTGTGAGCATAACACAAGCTTTTCCAGGAGAAATGACCCGAGCGCGGCGTTAGGGGTAAACAGCCGAGCGTCACTCTTCACACACGAGCTGGTGGTGTTTTAATCTTGAACCAGTCGCACGAGTTTCCTTTATTTACTGAGGAACATGTAGTCCAGTCATTTTAAGCCAAAATGGGGGTCAACCTTGAACAAATTGCAACAGAAGCAAACTCAACTGATTTTGTATCCTAAATATGTCCTGAGTAAGGGAAAAAAAGCCCAGAAGAATCCCATTAGGGGAAAGTTTCGAAAAAGACCCAAATATATCCCATTCATACGCCTATTCATTATTATTTTTCTCATGTGAACAGGGTAAAAATTTTAACCTTTAGATATCACCATGAAAATTACTGAGTTGATTACTTACATCAAGACAAACAAAAAATGTATTACACAAGTTTTTTTTAATTGTTTGTTAACATAGACAAACGGTGCATAATCTAATTACCTATGTGCTAATTTGCATAAATACCCAAACAGATCTAACATTGGGAATAGCCAGGGGAATGTCTTGGTGAATGTTATTGACACCGTACAGTAAAAGACTTAATGTTAAGGTCTGAATGGAACCCATTTTTGATCCAGCCACTTTTTATTTTACCCTTTTGTCTTGTTTCAGCCCCAAACCCCATCTCTGCAATACAAGTTAATAAAGTCTGGTTTCTAAAGTACTTTTTCCTGCCTTCATGTATTAATGTTCATGGGTAGCCGGAATGGGTTCCGTTCAGACCTTAACATTAAGTCTTTTACTGTACGGTGTCTATAACATTCACCAAGACATTCCCCTGGCTATTCCCAATGTAAGATCTGTTTGGGTATTTATGCAAATTAGCACATAGGTAATTAGATTATGCACCGTTTGTCTATGTTAAACAATGTTAAAAAACTTGTAATACATTTTTTGTTTGTCTTGATGTAAGTAATCAACTCAGTAATTTTCATGGTGATATCTAAAGGTTAAAATTTTTACCCTGTTCACGTGAGAAAAATAATAATGAATAGGATATATTTGGGTCTTTTTCGAAACTTTCCCCTAATGGGATTCTTTGGGTCTTTTTTTCCCTTACTCAGGACATATTTAGGAT
Source organism: Semotilus atromaculatus (assembly GCA_031834385.1). NCBI lineage: Eukaryota > Metazoa > Chordata > Actinopteri > Cypriniformes > Leuciscidae > Semotilus > Semotilus atromaculatus. The sequence continues at coordinate 291,383 of JAULUF010000029.1, forward strand.
ACAAAATCAGTTGAGTTTCCTTCTGTTGCAATTTGTTCAACCTTTTTTCATAAAATGACTGGACTAATGTTGATCTGTCACTAAGCTTCAGCAAACACAGTTTAATCAGCCTGATGTCATCATGACCCGATCTGACCTCTGACCTCGCTCATCATGTGCGGACAGATCAGTGTTTTCCTGCAGAATAACCTTCAGTTTCTGCGAGTCTTCGCTCAGATGTGAAAATAAAGCAGGTGATGGATGTGTGTGTGAGAAACAGATGTTTGGGATGTTTCTGGGAGTTTTGGGACTGAAGTTTTGCTGTGTTCACTGAAAATGTTTTTACTTTGATTTACTTTCATATAAACCCTCTATTTTTATCTATTTACCCACATCACTGTCTTTTCTGTTAACATGATTTGACATGTAGTGTTTCACACGTATTGATATCATAATAATAAAAGGCTTTGTCCAGCGTTGTGTCTGATTAATGCTCTGAGATCGAACAGTCGCGCGTGGATGAAGCGACACGTGTCCCTGTGTGTGTGACGTCACCAGCGCCGGGGATGCGGCGCATGCGCCGTGAAAGGGAGTTTCCCGTTTCCTCCTGCAGGGGGCGCTGAGCGGATCAGCGCATTCAAAACACTTTCTTTGTTTTTGTTGTGTGTGGCATTTGCACATTGAACCGTAAAATCTTCTTTTACACGTACTTATTCCAAGCACTAATTCATGAGATGCAAATGCTAATGCATGCACAGCAACATTAAGCTGTTCAAATGTTTTTAAGAAAAATCCATACCCACTAATCGCAAATGACTGTGATTGGTCCAACCTGAGAAATGTAACGGAGATCACGTGACAAAGCCGTCCACCCGCTGCCGCCAAAAAACATTCTACACCTGAATAATGACAATGAAAAAAACTTTAAAACTAATTGACTCGGAAATAGACAGCGAATAGATCGAAATAAAATGATTAAAAACGCAAACTCATCAAAAGCCCCGCCCATTGTAAGATCTGCGATTGACATCCGGCGACACGTGTCTCTGTGCGTGAGACGTCATCACTGTCCCGGATGTGGCGCATGCGCAGTGTGGTTCTTCGTCAGTGTGGCTCATTCACAGTCCAGCAGCGCTTCTTCCTCGCGTATTCTCCTTTAATCATAATAAGTACTCATTTGTTCCTCATTCTTGTCTCTCTGAAGTCATGAAACTCCTGCAGAAGATGTTGCTGTTGCTCTTACTGGCGTTTCCCGCGACGCTCCTGATGAAGGGTGAGTTTAACGCGTTCGGGCCGCGCTTCCTCAAACTCTCTTTCTGTGAAGTGATAGTCGATAACTCGATCAGTCCCAGTGAATCATCAATAACCGGCTATAGAGGCTCGTTATGAGGCGCTCGGGCTCTTCTGGAGACAGGAGAGAGTGTGTGTGTGTGTGTGTGAGTGTGTGTGTGAGAGAGAGAGTGTGACGTGTCCTTCAGCTATAAACACATCAGCACAGGACTGGAATCAACACTGTTTACATGAACTTACTATAGTAATAACATTACATTATACATAATTACAAGCAACTAATCATATAGTAAGTAGATTAATTAATATTACCCAGAACTTAGTGTAACAATAGTGTAACACATCATCAGATGAGTGGAACTTCAGAAGAGAATTTACTGAGAACACACTGATTTCAGTCCTTTGTGTGTGAGAGAGTGTTTGATTGATTGTTTGTATGTGTGTGTGTGTGAGAGAGAGACTGTGTGTGTTTGACTTCATAATGATCTCCAGGTGTGTGTGAGAGAGAGAGCGTGCAATAGAGAGTGTGTGAAAGAGAAATAGTGTGTCTGTGAGTGAGTGTGTGTCTGTGAGAGAGAGAGAGATATAGTGTGTGTTAGACCTGATAATGATCCCCAGCTGTGTGTGTGTTCAGGACCGGTCGTCTCGGCTCAGGATGCGACTGAGGAAGAAGATGCTGTGGATGAAGACGCCGCTGATGATGTGATGGCTGAGGATGAAGATGATGAAGCCGAGGTGGAGGACGACGAAAACACTGAACTAGTAAGAGAACGAACAAACGCAGAGAGAGAGAGAGCCAGTGTGTGAGAGAGAGAGAGCCAGTGTGTGAGAGAGAGAGAGAGCCAGTGTGTGAGAGAGAGAGAGAGCCAGTGTGTGAGAGAGAGAGAGCCAGTGAGAGAGAGAGAGAGAGCCAGTGTGTGAGAGAGAGAGAGCCAGTGAGAGAGAGAGAGAGAGCCAGTGAGAGAGAGAGAGAGAGCCAGTGAGAGAGAGAGAGAGAGCCAGTGAGAGAGAGAGAGAGAGCAGTGTGTGTGAGAGAGAGAGAGCCAGTGTGTGAGAGAGAGAGAGAGCCAGTGTGTGAGAGAGAGAGAGCCAGTGAGAGAGAGAGAGAGAGCCAGTGAGAGAGAGAGAGAGAGAGCCAGTGAGAGAGAGAGAGAGAGAGCCAGTGAGAGAGAGAGAGAGAGCCAGTGAGAGAGAGAGAGAGAGCCAGTGAGAGAGAGAGAGAGAGAGAGCCAGTGAGAGAGAGAGAGAGAGAGAGCCAGTGAGAGAGAGAGAGAGAGAGCCAGTGGAGAGAGAGAGAGAGAGCCAGTGAGAGAGAGAGAGAGAGCCAGTGAGAGAGAGAGAGAGCCAGTGAGAGAGAGAGAGAGAGAGAGCCAGTGAGAGAGAGAGAGCCAGTGAGAGAGAGAGAGAGCCAGTGAGAGAGAGAGAGAGAGCCAGTGAGAGAGAGAGAGAGAGAGAGAGAGAGAGAGCCAGTGAGAGAGAGAGAGAGAGAGAGCCAGTGAGAGAGAGCCAGTGAGAGAGAGAGAGAGAGAGAGAGAGAGCCAGTGTGTGAGAGAGAGAGAGCCAGTGTGTGAGAGAGAGAGAGAGCCAAGTGAGAGAGAGAGAGAGAGCCAGTGTGTGAGAGAGAGAGAGCCAGTGTGTGAGAGAGAGAGAGCCAGTGTGTGAGAGAGAGAGAGCCAGTGAGAGAGAGAGAGAGCCAGTGTGTGAGAGAGAGAGAGCCAGTGTGTGAGAGAGAGAGAGAGCCAGTGAGAGAGAGAGAGAGAGCCAGTGAGAGAGAGAGAGAGAGCCAGTGAGAGAGAGAGAGAGAGCCAGTGAAAGAGAGAGAGAGCCAGTGAGAGAGAGAGAGAGCCAGTGAGAGAGAGAGAGAGAGCCAGTGTGTGAGAGAGAGAGAGCCAGTGTGTGAGAGGAGAGAGAGAGCCAGTGAGAGAGAGAGAGAGAGAGAGAGAGCCAGAGAGAGAGGAGCCAGAGAGAGAGATGAGAGAGCCAGTGAGAGAGAGAGAGAGAGCCAGTGAGAGAGAGAGAGAGAGCCAGTGTGAGAGAGAGAGCCAGTGTGAGAGAGAGAGAGAGAGAGAGAGAGAGAGAGAGCCAGTGAGAGAGAGAGAGAGAGAGAGAGAGAGCCAGTGAGAGAGAGAGAGAGAGAGAGAGAGCCAGTGTGTGAGAGAGAGAGAGAGAGAGAGCAGTGAGAGAGAGAGAGAGAGAGAGAGCCAGTGAGAGAGAGAGAGAGAGAGAGCCAGAGAGAGAGGAGAGCCATGAGAGAGTAGAGAGAGAGCCCAGTGAGAGGAGAGAGAGAGCCAGTGAGAGAGAGAGAGAGAGCCAGTGTGAGAGAGAGAGAGAGCCAGTGAGAGAGAGAGAGCAGTGAGAGAGAGAGAGAGAGCCAGGTGAGAGTGAGAGAGAGGCCAGTGAGAGAGAGCCATGAGAGATAGAGAGAGCCAGTGAGAGAGAGAGAGAGAGCCAGTGAGAGAGAGAGAGAGCCAGTGTGAGAGAGAGAGAGAGCCAGTGAGAGAGAGAGAGCCATGAGAGAGAGAGAGAGAGAGAGAGAGAGAGAGAGAGAGAGAGAGAGCAGTGAGAGAGAGAGAGCCAGTGAGAGAGAGAGAGAGAGAGTGAGAGCCAGTGATGAGAGAGAGAGAGAGGAGAGAGCCAGTGAGAGAGAGAGAGAGAGAGAGAGAGAGAGAGAGAGCCAGTGTGTGTGAGAGAGAGGAGCCAGTGTGTGAGAGAGAGAGAGAGAGAGAGAGCCAGTGAGAGAGAGAGAGAGAGAGAGCCAGTGAGAGAGAGAGAGAGAGCCAGTGAGAGAGAGAGAGAGCCATTGAGAGAGAGAGAGAGAGCCAGTGAGAGAGAGAGAGAGAGCCAGTGAGAGAGAGAGAGAGCCAGTGAGAGAGAGAGAGAGAGCCAGTGAGAGAGAGAGAGAGAGCCAGTGTGAGAGAGAGAGAGAGAGAGAGAGAGAGAGAGAGAGCCAGTGAGAGAGAGAGAGAGCCAGTGAGAGAGAGAGAGAGAGAGCCAGTGAGAGAGAGAGAGCCAGTGAGAGAGAGAGAGCCAGTGAGAGAGAGAGAGAGAGTGAGAGAGAGAGAGAGAGAGCCAGTGAGAGAGAGAGAGAGAGCCATGTGAGAGAGAGAGAGAGAGCCCAGTGAGAGAGAGAGAGAGAGAGAGAGAGAGAGAGCAGAGAGAGCCAGTGAGAGAGAGTAGAGAGAGCCAGTGAGAGAGAGAGAGAGAGCCAGTGAGAGAGAGAGAGAGAGCCAGTGAGAGAGAGAGAGAGAGCCATCGTATATGACCAAACTCAATATGTCCCTACCAAAAACGGTGTAAACAAGGCGATTGATGACATCAACACGATATTCCATAAGGCAGCTATCAGAGCTGACCTCATAAAACAGAAACATAAGCCTATAAGAAAGACAAAATGTCGAGAATGTTTGATAAGAATGCAAGACCATCAGAAAGGAGCCTTAGAAATATAGCAAATGAAAAACACCGCCAACCAAACAACCAGGCCTTACGCATTAGATACAATGACATTTTAAATAAATACAAATGTACAATTAGGAACAAAAAACAAAATGAACCCACATGAAACGTGAAGATATTGAAAACGCCATTAATCAAGATCAATTCTGGAATATGTGGAACAAGTTCAACACAAAACAACAACAAGCATTACCCATTCAAAATGGTGATATCTGAAAAACACATTTGAAAACCTTTACAAAGACATACCAATTAAACAAATTAGACCAGAACAATAATTTT